>OMLI01018234.1:5439-18776 GCA_900302605.1 Rondeletia loricata
CAAACATTTCAGGTTGAGGGCTTCAATTAATGCACACTGTATTTGCAAACAACATGGTGTACTCTTGGTGGGTGGTGTGAGACAAATACAGTGTGCATTAATTGAAGCCCTCAACCTGAAATGTTTGAAACATGACCAGCAAATAAATTGAGTGCTTTGAAAACCTTTTCAGGGATTCAAAATTTGTATCTATAAAACTGGAGAACTCTGTCACTCTCTGGTCACATTAATACCCCATGGATACTGTTACAAACCCTTATACCATTTTATGATGTTGAGTGCCAAGCCATAACCTATCTGGGGGTTGCACCCACAAACTCTCAGTCTCTAGTCTGACACTCAAACTGCAATGCTGAGTTTGTTGAATTATTGATATTGGAAGAATTAATCAGCATAATTCATTCATTATTTGCTACTCATGGCATACAGTATTTTTGAAGCTTTTTTGATAGGAAGCATTTTACATTTATGGCATGTAGCTGATGCTCTCCAGAATGTCTTACGATGGATCAGCAGGAAGATTTGGTGTCTTGCTCAGGGACACTTTGACAGGATGGACACATATGTAGGCTGTTGCTGGGATCGAACCTGTGATGATCTGGTTATGTCATAGTCTCTCTAACCACTAAGCCACTCTGCCGCCCCAGGATGGTGGGCAGCCCATCCCTTTTTCAGCATTTGGTGCGTCACGTGGCACAGCGAAGATGAACAGGAAAGAGAGGAGAGCGATGTTAACAGATGTTAACAGATGTTAACAGCATAGCCAGAGAGAGATGCAAACCCATGAAGATGCAGCATAGTTTTTCCCAGGTTTCCTAGGAAAGTGTTCTAGTCCACTCAACTTCTATGACACCTCATTATCATATCATATCATATCTTTATCCTGATGTGAGGGCTTGACAGATGCTGCATACTTTGCAAAAGAAGATGGTTACATATTCTAATAATGAAATGTGACAGGGATTAATTAAAAATGAAGGGTAATTGTATGGGGGGCAGGTCAAGTGGTGTTCAAAGTAATTCATATTTTGCAACAGTACCCATAGGAGAAAGTAAAACAGTTTTATGTTACATTTGCTAAGCTAGAGACTCACTCAATTTAGAGACTCACTGTCTCCTCATGTTCTTGGAACAGCGTATGTCACTGTTTATTACTGTAGTACCCAATGAAAACTGTCATTTTAAATGCACAACACTTACGACATGCCAAGACACATCAGTTTTAAAGAAGGTCACAGAAAGAGCTACATGCATAAACTGTCCCAACCCTGTCCTTCTGTTGTGCCAGGGGCATTGTCAATGTGGCCTCCTCTTCCAACCTCCTCACCAATTCCAAGAACATGCAGTTGGTCCTGGACCCGAGCCTGGCCCTACTGAGTCGTCGCCAACGCCGGCTGATTCGGCAGAATCCTGGCATCTTACATGCCATCGCCGCTGGGCTGCACACTGCCATAAAGGAGTGCAAGTGGCAGTTCCGCAACCGCCGCTGGAACTGCCCGACCACCCACAGCCCAGCAATATTTGGCAAAATTGTCAACCGTGGTGAGCTTCTCTTGTCTTTCTCACCAGGCAACGATTGGACAATTTTGGGCAGGATGTCATGGGATCTCTTGTACGCATTTGAAAGGCCTTGTCTTTAAATATTTAACCATTTTTAATAGGTTATGGTCATTCAGGGCAAAAACATTGTGGCATATCCAGCTCTAAAAGGCTGGATCAGGTTCTAAAGGGAATATTTGATGTTGTTTCTTCAGGTTGCCGAGAGACAGCGTTTGTATTTGCCATTACGAGTGCAGGGGTGACCCACGCAGTGGCTCGCTCCTGCTCGGAGGGGGCCATAGAGTCCTGCACCTGTGACTACCGCCGCCGGGGACCTGGAGGGCCAGACTGGCACTGGGGGGGCTGCAGTGACAATGTGGACTTTGGCCGGATGTTCAGCCGTGAGTTTGTGGACTCCAGCGAGAGGGGCCGGGATCTGCGCTACCTCACCAACCTTCACAATAACGAGGCAGGGAGAATGGTAAGGAATTGTCATTCAAAAGGCGTCACAATTCTCTGCCGTAGTCTGAGATTTTGTCAGAATTTCTCCATGCTTCACATTTATTTATTATTATATTCATCAATAGCCCTTGGTCCTCCTCTCTCCAGATAGTGTCATCAGAGATGCGTCAGGAGTGTAAGTGCCATGGCATGTCAGGCTCCTGCACCGTGCGTACCTGTTGGATGCGCCTGCCCAGCTTCCGCGCAGTGGGGGACTTCCTAAAGGACCGCTTTGACGGTGCATCCAGAGTCGTTTATGCTAACAAGGGCAGCAACCGCGCCTCTCACCGAGCCGACCCCCGCCATCTGGAACCTGAAAACCCAGCTCACAAACCCCCCTCCGCCAGGGACCTGGTCTACTTTGAGAAATCACCAAACTTCTGCTCCTACAATGGTAAAACTGGCACTTTGGGAACGTCTGGAAGAACCTGCAACAGCTCTTCTCCAGCCCTGGACGGATGTGAGCTGCTGTGCTGTGGACGTGGGTTCAAGACCCGGACTGAGAGGGTGACTGAACGGTGCCACTGCACATTCCACTGGTGCTGTCATGTTAGCTGCCTGAACTGCACCAGTACACAAATGTTACACCAGTGTCTATGATCACAGGTGGACAACTAGGTGAGGTGAGAAGATGAACTTCTTAGCAAAGCAGGTAGTTGGCTGAGAATGACTCTAGCACATAGTGGTTTGAGATGGTAGGCAGAGATCTATCAATGAAAAGCTTCAAGGCGGGTAAATTGATACAGGGAACTTTCCGGCACAAAACTTCAATCAGTGTTTTTGAAAGGGGGAGAGGGAGAAAAGCACAAATATATGAACAGGGTATAGAGTGAGTACGTGTGCTTGCTCCTTGCTCTTTAGTAAGGACAGTTTCAGTGCTTAACGGTATTAAAAGGGTATTCAAATACCACAACCAGCCATGTAGAATGGAAACCATCCTCATTCCTCAACAGTTTACCCCATTGAGGAAAAATAGATATAGAAGTAAATGGACAAAATTACGAGGCTGAGAATTGATTGCTGTAACCTTTCCAGGTACTACTAGACTCTCCTTTCCCCCCACTGAGGGCAGGAACTGGACTCAATGTTTGACAGATGTTTCTGTGGCCAGAGAGCCACAAACATGTTCTCTCATAAACTGGTGAAGAACTCTAACAAGAGGGCAGTTATTTTAAACATCAGTACTTTGTTTTCTTTTCCTAAAGTTTGCCTTCTCTCACATGAAATTGTGTGAAGTTTATCTCCTGGGATAGGCTGTCCATTCCCAACTGGTGTGTACTTAGGCCCTGGATGCAGCCCAACCTCTTATAATTTCCTCACCACATTTGCCCTCTTTGTTTAGATTTCTCTGGAGTTGAATACACCTCAACCATGAATTACCACTCTGACTTAACCACAGGATGGTCCTGATGTTACATGACTGGAACCAGCAGTGTCCAAGGATAACAGAAATTTAGACACAACCTGGAATTCACTGAGGAAATCTTACCGAGGCAAAGTAATTTGAATGTAGTATCAATACACTGAATATTATGGCATGACTAGAAGTAGTTTGGTAAATCTGAGGCGTCAATCTTAAATGTATAAACAAAATGAGACCTGCAGAATCACAACCCTCTCTTCAACGTGAATGCCATTCTGAGAAGTACAATGACGTAACAAAAACACCTGAATTCCTGTTGCTATATGTAACCAGTGTGTACCATTAGATTGTTCCAGGTTTACAGTGGACAGGGTGTATTACTTCAAACCAGGCTGCAAAAAGCAGTGAAGTGTAAGACAAAACATTTTGTTGTAAAAATTATAGCTTCTGCAAGGGAAATCATACTGTATGTCAGCTAAGAGAACCCAAATATTGTAAATAATAAATATATGATTATATTTATAATGATGTTACTTGCAATTTCACTGAATGATTTATGCACCTGTCAATGTATGGAGAATATGCTATCATTAGTGTCAAGTCAGGAGGTGTTTTGATTTTATGCCTATTCTATTTTGGTGTAATGTAGTTTACACAAAACTGTTAAGAGCAGAACCGACTCTTACTAGAAACAGAACGTTCTTACTTCTTTGCTTGTTTCCTGTAAAAACACTTGTGTTTGGTCATGCACTGAATATTACCATTATTTTCATTAGTGTAAATACAAAATATTTATTTCTGAGGATTTTTATACTGTTATAGAGAGAAGTAAGAGAACACATTTTTAGATTTCATCAAAAAGTTTAGCTTTGAGTTTGTTTTGTATTGTACAATAGAACAATAAAGTCTATATTTTCAATTAAGTTGCCCTGCTGAATCAGTCAAAAGATGCTATTATGTTGGTCATAGCCTGTGTTTGAGATAGTTTTGACAACCAACCAAGTGAGCATATAAGCCTATCCCTGGGTGTCCTTTGCCTAATCCTATTACCACTGCCAAAGTAGTCTCTTTCTCCAGCTCAGCCTAGCTCACAAAGCATCCCTGCATCCGTGCTCCCTGCTCCCAACCACAGAGACGACTCCTGCTTATGCAGCCACATCGCTTATTTTATACAGTGTAGGATTTTGCTGCATTGAATGTTTTGCTTCATTTACTTAATGTCGGAAAGAAATAAAGATATAATATGAAAAATAATGACAGCCTAGAGTCTCCCCCACCCCCTGGCCTGACCACAGGAGTTTGGAAGGCTCCCTGCACTTTCTCCCCAGCCCACCACAGCACAGGGGCAGCTAGGGGCAGCCAGATAGAGCGCAGCATAGGCACACTCAGACCGCCAACACACACCGACAGCCCAAAGGTCCCAACACCAGAGCAATGAAGGTATAGCTGGAAGGACAGACAGGGTGACACAGGACCGAGGACAATGGGGAGAGGTTTTCCGAATTATAATCTTCATGTTACGGGTAAGAGTGCGGGGTCACAAGGGGCTGCTTTGCCTGTGGGATGAACTGAGGGCAAGGGGTAAGCAAAAAACTGGGCAGAGATTGGTCAGCATATTAGAGAAATGAGAGAGTGTAAATCTCTTGAAGGAATAAGTATAGACTTAGGGAACAAAGAGCAAATTGAATTAAAATACTGCGAATTAGGGTCATGTGAGGGAAGATGGCCTACCAAAACAGAAAGAAGAGAGTTGGAAAATTTACAGTAATGATAGTGTAACACGTCTGATTGTTAAAAAACACTAATATTCTGTCTCATACCACGGGTTAACGCGGGTGAACAGCTGATGATCTAACTTACAGTATAAAATGACTAATACAGAGTTAGGAAAGGAAGCAAAAGCTCGTGCAATTTGCAAATGGTGCCAACCTGCCCTGAGACAGAAGTGATAGGCGATCTTGGAAAGACAGAGAGAAATAGAGAGAAAGAGAGCCAAAGAGAGAAAGAAAGTGGCAGACAGATAGATAAAAAAAAGAAAGAAGAGAAAGAGGGAAGGCAGAGTTCAAATCCCAGGCGTGAGAGTGAGGTGGGAGAGTTGGTAGAGAGAGTGAGTGGAGGGGGTGCTGTCTTTGTGGGAGTGCTGAGGAGTCAGTGATAATTAGCTCAATTAGTGACAAAGGCAGTGTAATAAATACCGACTTAGTGTCTGGGTCCCTGCTGGCCTCTCCCTGCGCAGCCCGCGATGTGGCCCTGGCCTGACGGACAATTCATTAAACTGACAAAATACCCCACCGTCCAGGCGTGACGCAGCGAGTTAGCCCCCTACAGGGCCGGCTCATTGTTCTAATTGTCTGGGCTGGAGTCACTTTGTGGCCCCCTCCTCCTTCACCCACCCCGCCTTCACACTCTGCCTTCAGAAAACCCATGGAGCTAATGCCCCTACCTTACTCTGTAAGTAGGTGATCGGCAGGTTGAAAAAAAAAAGCAGAAAGAGTTCCTTGGGGTGGGGTGGCTGTGTGGGGGGGGGCAGTGGGATTAGCGAATGGAGGTTGCCCGGGAGTGCTGGGAGCAGCGCCGATCGGAATGTAGGAGAGATGAGTCCAGGAGCTCGGATGCGGGACAAAGCGAGAGTTAATAAGGAAAGATTGAAGGGGCTGGCGACAATGGGCCGCCACCCGAGTCGAGATGAAATTGCTTCCGCGGATTATTGGGAGAGGGTGTGAGCGTTGTAGGTTTTTTGTGTGACTGTGTGTTTGGTTGAGCATTTGTGTGTTTGTGCCTCAGTGTGTGTGTGTGTGTGTGTGTGTGCGTGCAGGGGCAGGGGGAGTGCTGGATTGATGGCTGCCCCTCTGGTTGGGGAGCAGGGGACCAGGGGAGGCCAACCGGCTGTTCCCACAGTCTGTTCTGCCGCAGCCACCTTTGACACACGGGGCTGCCAGGCGGCGAGCAGGCAGCCATGGTGAGAAAGGCACAAACAAGAACAACAGCTCTCCTCCACAAAATCGCTATCTCTCCAAGGCCAGTGGAGAAGGGCAAGCCGGAGGTGAGGATGTGAAGAGGGAACCAGAAAGGAGAGCAGAAAAGTGTGAGAGGGAGAGAAGAAAAAGAGAGAAATAGAGAGAGAAGGTATGAAAGAGTGTCAGTGGCTAAGATTGAGGGTCATTTTTGGTTTGAATCCCGTAAGTTACTGCATCACCATTATCTCAAGATAATAACATATTGACAAAGGAACATCCTATCCTGGCTTAAACATGACCACAGTATATTTCATATTGTCAGTAACATCCATAGAGCAGTATTTATTCTGTCATTTAATTTAATGTCAAAATGGAAGTGAATGCTCTTCCTCTTTTTACTGTCATTCTAATTCATACTCTGACTCCTGAGGCGTACTAATTGTTACATGGTCAGTTTCCTTACAGAATTAATCTATTTCCCATTTTATCAACCAAAAAGCTTAACTGAGGCACTATGTGGTGCTGTCTTTATAGGAACCTTAACTTCGGGTGCAACACTGGGGCAAAGGGTCATAAAAAGTTAATTGAATAGTTTGGCTAATTAAGTAACTTGAAGAAACAAAACCGCACCGCCTACATTGGGCCAGAGTGACAGAATGGCACTATTTAGAAGAGGGTGTTGACGGTTTAAGCTTGAGCAAGGAAACAGTTTTCACTGACCCAAATTGTGCTTCTTACAATAATGCAGCAATCATGTCAATCACCAGAGTTTTTTTTTACATTCAGAGAAGATACCATAATGAAAGCACAGCAGCTTCCTATTAAAATTCCTGCTAAATTGTGGGGGAAATGTTTGCCCGTTGGGTGGAGTTGGCTTAATTTGAAGGGCGTATGATAAAGAATTTAGAATTGGGTTTGGGTCACCGCACTGAATGATAGGCTCAGTGGTTGTGATGGACAATGTGGGGTGGCTTGGATCTAGTGCACAATACTGCTATGATTGCTGAGCTGTGCCAACATTACATTGTAATCCTAGAATTCTTTTGTGGGCCAAGTTACAATTAATTAGGGCATTGTTATGACAGGAACACCTTACACTCCTCCGTGTAATAATCAAAAGCATTTGTGTGGTACCATTACAGCATTACAGTAACCACAAGGCTATTATGTAATAAGGTCATTTACAGCTTCATCACACACATATTACATACAACATCATAATTAACTAAACCTCACCTAAAGTTATGGGAAACTGTACCTGATAAATAGGTAAGAGTTAATCCAATGGGTCGGATTTACTCAAAATAATTTCAGATTACTAGGAAACAATGAAAAGAGTGTGAGTGTGTGTATGTGTGCACATGTGCGTGTGAGCGTGTTCGTGTGCATATTCAAGCCTGTGTGTGTGTGTGTGTGTGTGTGGGTGTGAAGATGGCAGCTGGGAGGCAGACACGGTCCAGGAGAATCGTCCCCTAGCAACTGACCTTTTCGGCAGATGGCAGTTCCAGAGTAACAGCCACCCAGCATCACAATGGCCATGGCCTCCTAACATCTCCATCACTTCATCATCTACCGGCCTGCCACAGCATGTCACACAGGAGAGAGGGAAGGTTAAATTCATCCTACCGAATACACACTTTATATCCCTCTTGCTCAATGCTCCAATGTTCGACAGTCCCTATGTCGGGAGAGACTGGGGTATGCAGGGCAGTGAAAGGATGATAGGAGGATAGATTTAGGAGAGACACAGCGGACACTCACGGCTGTCCGCAAACCTCCAGACACTCTAAAACCACTGTTTCCCGTTGTTGGGTTTCCTGCGCATAGTGAATCAGGGTGGGAATGTGGACAGACCACTCGACCACTGTGAGCAATCAGTGTGATGTCTGTGGTCAGACTCTGTGCCCCTGTGGAGCAAGATGGAGCGCAAGCACTGCAGTTAAGGTGGGAGGGATAAAACTGTGTGGTGTTTGTGCATGCGTGTGTGTCTGTGATATGTCCGTACTCTTCATATGTATACAAAGATGTTGTGAATAGTAGTGTATTGCACACAAGCATGACTGAATTTGCACGTGTGCGTGCGCCTGTCTGCATGTACACGGAACACGGTGCGTTATGCTGTGTTATCGATTCGCCGCACATAGACACCATGACCTCTTGATTATGTCTTTGGCTTGATGGCCAATCTCCTCAAAACCACATGACTGTGGAGATAAAGTCCTCATCATCAACAACCCACCCCTATCCCATCTCCTCTCACACCACAGCCTATAAGTGGTCTTCAGTCCATTGGCGACAGTGGGTGGACAGCTTCAAGTAGCATTTGACAGAAGCACTGGAATGTCCAGGCCATTGTCCAACGAGAAACACCTCGATCAAACATGAATGGTTTACCTGATGAGAACGTACAAACGACACGTCACGGACAAAGTGACATATCAAAATTGGTTCCATTGGGATTAAGTACTGTAGGTGGAAAACTGAGTCAGCCTGTGACTGTAAACCACTGTATATTCTAGAAGAGATGATCTGATAGCAAACAGCCAGTCCTCCTGTAAACACAGCTGTAATGACAGGGAGAGACTTAGGGAAAGGATAACCAACAGTAGAATATGTTTACAGACATCTGACAATGTATGGGTACAGCACAGCAACGTTTCAACCCTGAGTCCCACATGAAATATGAACACATACTGTGGTGGGATCCATGTGACACAACATAAGCCTGTGCATCATTTCACTTGTCAGCAAGGATGAAGCCTGCATTTATCTTATCATCGGGAATGAAGAAACAGAATAGTCAATGATGAAATCCAACGGCATGAATGTCTAAGTCATGTTGAATTTGAACACTTTTGCATCTCTGCATCCAAATGTATCTATATGAAACTGCCTAATATTGAATCTAAATGCATAATGTATGTGTATAGCATACTACTTTCTTAATGTACTTACTGTTGTTTTTTTTCTTGCACTATATGCGAGATCCTTTATGTCCTTGTAGCATGTCTGTTAGCAAGCACTGTGAAATATGGACCAACCACAGCAAGTCAAATTGATTGTACCTGTAATGCACTTGACCGATAAAGATTCGGATTCCAATTTATATTTGCCTACCTTGACGTCACCAGGACCAGAGCATGCTATCTTTGAGTCAATAAACAGCACTGAGACATTTCTGAAGGAGCAGGGCCATTATCTCTAATCTAGTGAATAGTGTTGTTGGAGACAAAGGGAGAAAGTGCTCCGTTTTTTGGTTTTAATTACAAGCTGTGGTTTTACAGCGACAGTGGGCGAGGGCTCAGCACTGACACAGCAGCAGAGGAATGTTTATTTGCTGCAGTTTAGGAGCCGAGTGGCTTGCAGGAACTATGACACATTCCTGTGTCACTCGCTCTCCCGCTTGCAGACACACTCCGCTACTCGCGTTCACACTCACACACTGGTGTCCCGTGCATTGGTCCACAACTGCACATACACACACACACACACACCTATTCCCCCTCACACATCCTGCACACTCCTACACACCCTCTAAATGTGGCACCTCTGGAATTTGTAAGCATGCCCACATCTTATATTACTAACATTATGAACATTAATTGCGACTTAGCGTGACATGACTTATTGGGCCTAAAGTGTGTGTGTGTGTGTGGCAGTTGTACAGCAGTGACTTGGAGATTAATGATTCATGCCTTACTTCAACATTGGGGATCCCTGCCCACAAAGTGTGTGAGCGTGCGTGTGTGTGCTAATGTGTGTGTCTGTGTGTGCATGCATGCATGTCTGTGTGAGTGCGTGTGTGTGTGTGGCTGACTGCATGCTCCTCTCCATCTTTCAGCCCTTCTCCAGTCCCATCCATTATCCCCAGCATCTGGCAGCCAAAGCCTGTAAAGAAGACATTTCTCTTGGCAACTGTTTTTTAAAAGCAGTGACACAGGGGACAGCCAACCACAGGAGCCACACATCTTCCAATCTGCATGCATACTGAGAACTGCTTGCATAACAGAACCGTCCCAATCTCTCTCTCTCTCTTTTTCGTTCTCTGTCTCTCACTCACTCACTCACACACACACACACACACACACACACACACACACACACACACACACACACACACACACACGACACTGCTCCCACCCACCCTTGTCTCTCTGCAATATACTCACCCAACCTTTGAAGGCTAATCGCTTCCAGAACCAGAGCTATCCTGCAAACTGTGCCAGCAGTCTTTCAATACGTTTTGCACCCTAAAAAGCTCCTTCTGGCCCCTAAATGAATATTGTGTGAGAGTGATACACAGGAGGAGCGGGCTAGTGGAGCTACATTGCAGCAGCAGTTAAGTGCCGTGATTTTATGTGCAAATGTGTCTAATTTAGTGACATTAAAAGCTGCATGTTGTTGACATGGACAAAGTCCAAAGTGCCAAAGTTAAACCATCAGAGTTACTCTGTAAATGTCATGGTTTGGGATGCTACAAGTCATACTTTCAACAAATGCTCAAAGGGTGTTAAGCCCTCAACACTGTCTTACAGACGAGAAGCCTGACACGGAAAGATGAGTGCACCCAAATGTGTCCTTAACTAGCGCTTGGCTGCTGAAGAAATGCAGTCTTTATATAATTGCAAAGGCTTTGACATTAAGTTTGCTCAGTAAATGCATTATATTAATACCACATGCATATTGTATATAGTGTACAGCTGCAGTGAGCGACCTCTTTGGAAGACAAGCATAATGTTAGGAGACATACTTGTTTTTGCTTGGCTGCTAGTTATATCATTTTCTGGCAGGAGTTTTAAGTAACTCATCTGAAAGACAAACGACTGTGTTAGGAGCTAGCTTGATAGAGTAATCTGTCTAATTTAGATAGGCTGCTAGCTAAACATTTGTCTTGTAGGAACTTTCCTTTGTAACTCCTCTGGGATGTAAACAGGTTTGTTTGATTACAGCTTGATTCACTTTTTGGAAGACGGATAGGGCGGCATGGTGGCTTAGTGGTTAGCACTGTCGCCTCAAAGCAAGACCTGTGGTTGATCCCTCCGCCCCGGCCCGCTCTGTGTGGAGTTTGCACGTTGTTCACCCGTGTTCACGTGGGTTTTCTTCAGGTGCTCCAGTTTCCTCCCACATTCCAACAACAAGCAAGTCAGGTGGATTGGAGACTGGATTGCCCATAGGTATGAATGTGTGTGTGAGTGTCTACCTGTGTTAGCCCTGCAACGGACTGGGGACCTGTCCAGGGTGTCCCCTGCCCTGCCCAATGCATGCTGGGATAGGTTCCAGCCCATTGTGACCCTGAAGAGGATTAAGCAGGTAGAGAAAATGAATGAATGAAAAATATAGGTTAGGATGCATTTTGTTTTTGCCTGGGTAGAGCTTTGTAAATAGCAGCCGAGTTTTTACTATAAGTACACGTTTGGGTATACTCATCTTTCTGTGTTTTGGGGAAGGAGTTAGCAAGTTACCCATGGCGCTGACCCTCGTCTGTAAAGGCCACGGTATACCTGCTGCGGACAAAAAATTTCGGCAGGTTCATACAGACACGTTTGCAATAAAAATGAAGGTTTCGGACTCAGCAGCATGCACAGGCTTGCTGGCCGAGACACAGGCGTCTCCATTTCCTTTTCCGGTTGGTTGCCTTTGTTTACATCTCCATGCTAACATCCTGGGGTCAACTCATTCAAATTGAATCGTTTCGAGGCTCGGCTTGCTGAGCTTGTTAGAGGATATCTGCATTTTTACGCCCAATTATTCCCTCAGCCACCTTTGTTGCTCTTTCACTGCAGCCACTGTTGTTGTTGTTGTTGTTGTTGTTCTTTGAGTTTTTCTCACCACTATTTTCGGTTTCCCTAGGTTGAATCGTCATGCTCCCCCAATGTAAATAACGGTCCAATACAAAGCTGAAGCAAGTAGGGCTATATCTTACACAAATCTGTATTTGGCTGTGTGCTAGTTCAACATTGTTGGGATACTGCCGTCTTAAAGGGATAGTGCACCCATTTTAAAAAAATTTATATTATTTAACTGAGCCCCAAAGTAGTACGTAGGACTGTTCAGATTGTATCCTCGCCTCACAGTTTTAGCTGTACAGGATTGGACCAATGCTAACAATTAGCATGTTCCCATAGGGCAGACTGTCCTCCCAGCTAGCATTCTTTAAAATAACCGTCTAAATAAACAAACATAGTTTTATTTTGTTTGTGTGTAGTATACATTTTACATGCTTCAATGGCGTATGGAAAAGTCGACAGTTGTCCAAAACATTGTTAGTCCACCACAGATCTACTTCCCTGTAGTGTAGAATGCTGTCTATGCTGCGCCCACAGAACTTGAATGGGTAGAACGGTCATTTCCATTCAAATCAATGTTTACTCTTTCCAGGATGGAACAAAACACAACACAACAAACAAGAAGAAGCAACTAGCAACAATATCGCTAATTTCCCTTGCTGAAGTATCGTACTATATCCCTGCAATATGCGCACATGTGCCATATCGGACGCAGTCGGGAAATCGTTTCATAGACTACTCCTCCTTAGAAAACGGGATATAAGGTTGTGT
Organism: Rondeletia loricata; assembly: GCA_900302605.1. Taxonomy (NCBI): domain Eukaryota; kingdom Metazoa; phylum Chordata; class Actinopteri; order Beryciformes; family Rondeletiidae; genus Rondeletia; species Rondeletia loricata. The sequence goes on from OMLI01018234.1 coordinate 18,357, forward strand.
GATGAGCATGTTTCCCCGGATGATTTAATTCAAGGACCAGAAAATAACTTTCTAAGAGGAGTAGCTGTTCCGTCCATCTTCCCATGGACTCTGGTGGAAACGGACGTCCCACCGGTAAATAACGTTACCAACGCTACTTGATGGTGAATTCGCTGATTACTAGTTAGGTACTGAATTGCCTTGCACAATGCTCTCTGATGACTGTGTATTAGTGGTTATATTTAGATTCACTAGGACTTATTCGGCCCATATACTTCTAAGTATTTTCGTGCGGAGTGATACCAGAAAGAGAGAAAATGAGTTCCGGCTCTAAAGTTGGAAGCTGAAAGGAGTCATAAACAGCAATTTTAGTGAAAATATCATCCTTGTGCATTCCGTAATCATATGTGCATTTTCGTTTCCAAACGCGACACTTGTAAA
>OMLI01018237.1:0-20076 GCA_900302605.1 Rondeletia loricata
CCCCCTGGTCTTTGAGGCTGCTGCTGTTACGCAACACTGCTCCCCTGTGTGTGGATGTGATCATTACGCAACATCTCCTACTCCTCTGGCATACTGATGAGCAGGACGAGGCGAGGGGACAAAACAAAACAAAGAAAGCACATTGTGTGTGTGTGCATGTGTGTGATTGTGTATGTGTGCATTAAGCAAGAAGGAGGACATCTCTTTGTGCACCTGTTTTGTTTTCTTCCTATCATCATCATCTCTTTGTCTCTCAGCATCACAATGTGCCTCCCATCAGCGCTGGGCAGAGCAACCGCAGCTGGTCGATGACTCAAGCAAGGTCAAAACCAGAGCTCACGTTTCATTAGATCTGACTTTATTTCATATGCATGATACAAGATACAGTTAGGACGTGGTACTGCCATCGCACGCATCCTATACATGGGTAGGACATTAAAAAAACACAACAAAATGCATCTTTTTATATAAAAAGAGAAAACAAACCAAACAAACGTTAAAATGTATTTAATAGACAGGTTTAAATATTTTTTCAGGAGTATTGTAGCTATTTTGTATATAGTAAAAATTGGTGACTGCTACATACTGTTACATTAATGACCTTGACTTATTGTCTTCTGACAGGCTCCCCAGTACCTTGAGTCAGCCTGGTGCAGAACACTTTTAATTTGGTTAAAAAGTAACTAGAAGTTTCCATACCTCAACTACTATTATGTATAAACAGCATAATGTATTCTGCGGCAAGTTTGAATGTCAATGCAAAATAAAACACCTTGCTGAGAAACGTCTATTATACTGGACCGTCAGGAAACTGAAACAAACACAGAATCTATCAAGAAAGCACGAACGCACCGACTTGTCCAGTGTATCTAGATATAGATCAGATCTTCAGTAAATAGAAAATAATCCACACAGTGATCAAAAGAATCCCCTTTCAACTGATGTTCGCCCCAAGGTCAAGCACTGACTGCACGAGGATGGGGGGGCGCTAATATGCAAGTAATAAACACAGGAAGTCAGAGCGGCCTAGCAAAGATGTTCTGCCACTGTACAAGGGGCCATCGATCTACCCATCCAATAACATATGTCTAGTACAATGTCAATTATTTTCAGTGATACTTTACAGACATAAGTACACTTGGTGAAAAATGTTGAGGAAAAAAATTTATGACACAATTTTACTGGGTTTCATGCATTAGAATCCCAAACTACAGCGGATCTAAACTGGAAGCACAAATGACTTTGGGGCTTTTCTCCATTTAGTACATCACAGCGACTTTACATAGAACATCATCAGTGAAATAAAACAAGCATTGAATAACAGAGTATTATTGCCACATGTATTTTTCTCTCCAAGTTTACAATGTCGATAATGAACACAAGTCGACTGATCACGAAAACCCATATCAGCCGAAGACACTTGAGATATTGAGTCCCATTGCTAACAGTCTGTAAAGTATTTACTAACTTAGACGCACTCAGCCACTTTGGCAAAAGAACTCCATTGATCGCGTTTGATTCACGGTTTTGCCAGACGGCCCTAAGCTGCATTATATGTGCTTAGATTACAAATTCCTAACGTCAATTACTGCTGGACCTTTTAACAAATGAAGTGTTGAAATGAGGTAAATGTGAACCTGCCCTGTCCTTGGTATAGATATTAAGAAAAATAATCCCATAGAACTTTTTCAAAACAAACATCCAAAAGCACAGTTTACCCATTGAAGTCCCTGCGTAGTCATTGGTTCCATTAGGAGTATTGTTCCTCAAAGGAAATATAATAATCTGACGTATTGTTGTACATCACAATCAATAGATGCATTATTACCATCAGAATAAATACAGCATTCATCATAATGTGACTATTTGGCAAACATAAGGAATAGTACTAGGTTAGTAAAGACACAGACAGAATCCCTGTCTCACAGTTAGGGAATAAAAGACCATGACATAGTCATTTATTTACACGGTTTAGGAGCGGTCATCTTTGGGTCTGGCAAAAAAATCCAGCCATCACTACACCGTGACTAGGCAGGCAGTGGCTCTAGCGCCCTCTACTTGCAGCGTGCAGTAAAATAAACATCCCTACATATAACATACCCCTCCACCTGTGAGGGCCCTGGGAATCACCAAACCTATGCCTTCACCAACAGGCAATGACCTACTGAAAAGACCCAGTCTTACCCGTGCTCCGTTTGTAAAATCTTCATCATTTGGGGAAATCCCAAACGGTCTCGTTTTATAAATCTTGTGTGAGATTCTGGAGGCTGATCTGAGTTTAGTAGAAAAGGAAAATAAAACACAACAGCTTTAAACTGGGGGGTCATGCGTCTTTTTTTTCTTAGCTACTGTGTCTCCCAAGGTGGCTGTGGTACAAATAAGGTGCCTGCCCACCACCGCTATAATGTTCACACACTGTGTGTCGCTTTTTAAGGAAAGAGTGCAAAAATGGTAAACACGCAGATACACACACATATCTATGTGGTGCAGGGAGATGACTATATATACACAGTTCTTTAAACAGTGTGTGTGTGTGTGTGCGCATGGGGGCGCGCGTGTGTGTTACAAGCAAAGGCAAACATAGAAGGAAGAACTGAGTGAATCACACCACTAGCTGACTCTCTTTCTCTTCTGAGGGCCTGAACTCTTTGCTTCCCTTCCTACCCATACTTCCCCTCTCTTCAGGTCTGCGGTCTTAGAAGTGCCACTTTGAATCTGTCCCCTTCTCCTTTATTCACGTATTCATCGGTTCCTCTCTTGCCCCATGATGAATAAAGAAAGATCTTACATGTCCTTCCAGCCAGAGTATTCTAAACAAAGGACAGACACAATCAGTATGTGCACACAAGGAAGGGTGAGGGACGGGAGGTGGAGGAGTGTACCTTTCAATATACAGAACTTATAGCTGACGTTACTCGTGCTTTGGTCCGCTCAGAAACTCATTGCTGTGCAGTGATAAAAATGTGTAAAATCTAAAAGGCCTGTGATTCTTTTGTACCAGCCTGCTCTTTCGCATTCCCTGACTTTCGTGAACCCGTCTTAAGACAGACCAGTAGACGTATATGTATTTTCCCTGTGTGTTTGACCATGGGAGTGTCCAGAACCATCCCCGTCCTCTCTGAGTGTAGGAGCCAGGCGCTCTCCACAGGCCCTCCTGTGACCACTGCTCCCAATGTAGCTGCCTCACTGCCTGCCAGTGTGTATCCACAACTCCAGTGTCCTGTTAGGAAGAGCAACTGGAGCCTGACCCAGTGACCAGTGGTCAGCAAAGACAGCAGTGCAATTTTAGATTCCCTTGGTGTTGGTGTCTGTGTTGTATTCAGTGGGGGAGGGAGTTCTGTCTCATTGATACTTCATTGATTTGTTTCCCTAAGTTCTTTACAGTGGGCCATACTTAGCCTCGTATCGGGCCAGGACGTTCTTGCAGCGACCGCAGTCCTTACGCAGCTCGGCCACTTGCTGCCGCAGCGCTGCGTTCTCCCGCTCCAGGAAGGAGGCACGCACCGTGATCTGGTTCTCCTTCAGCCGCCGCGCGTCACGGGATCGCTTGGCTGCCACATTGTTCTTCTTTCTCCTTGACCAGTATTTCTCATCCTGGGGGAATGACGGGCAAAAGAGAGAGAAAAAAGAAAATAAGAGAGAAGGAGGGGAAAGGGACGGCTGAACACGACAAACATCAACCTGGGATTTGAAACAAACGAACATCTGTGTTGTGAAAACATCCCCCCATCTTTGATCTCTAATCCCCAACAAGCCCTCATTCTGCTTGCAACTGCTGGTATAATGCTTTAATCTCAACCAGGGCTGACCAGGACACTGGCCTTCTACCTATTAAACTCTCACGGTTTAGCCCCCAAAACATGATGGCATTAAAAACAACCTCATACCACATTGTATAGGTTATAGTCTTTGAATCTATCAAAATACTGAATTAACTGTTGCACTCTCTCTGCTATTATCTTCCAGTACAATTAATTAACTATTTGGCCACAGTGTCATTAATATATCATTATGGCGATCATCTATCAACAACCCAGACCTGGATGAATTATTAATAAGTGTTAGTCTGCCAGTAGTGAAAGGTGGGCGGGGTTTGCATTTTTGAAACAAATGAATTAATTTCCTTTGTGTTCAACAATAAACATATGAGCTATTTCAACACAAGCACGCCTAAATCAACCTACCTTCTGTTCATCAGGAACAAAGACTTTCTTGGCCTTCTTGATCATGGGCTGCGGCTTCAGCTCCTCGTCGGAGAATTTGTGTTTGCGCGGGTTGAACAGCTCTCCTCCTGGCACGCTGGACAGCACCAGGTCTGTGGGGTCCGGCTGGAAATTTATATCCACCTCAATGGCCTCTGGGTCGATGGGGGAGGGCGTGTTACGACCAACAGCCTTACGATCTGGGGGAAAGGTGAGAAACACAGTTAGAGAGTAAGCTTGGGCTACAAGAAAGGCCACTCCAATACAGGAAATTCCCTACATAACTGCTACTACTATGTTCTACGGGGATAAGAAATGGTATCAGGGGAAACAGATGAGATTAAGTGACAGAAGGGTGCGTGTTCCCTACGTTGAGACAAGTTGGTTCGTGCTTACAGTGCAGTCTGCAAGAGACTTTAAAGATCACAGTAAAAGAACTCGGAGGTTGACTCGCTGGATCGTAAATGGACAAGAACGTAAAAACGACACTACAACTGGGGTCTAACGTGATGGACAACTCATAGCTGTTTACCCAAGTCTCTCCCAAGGACACTTAGTTTAATTATGTCAGGTGAAATGAAGGGTTGCACATGTAACTCTGTGTTGCACGCACCGGCGCCACACTGCATATCTTCAGTGTCCTGCAAAAAATCTCCAGTAAAGTTTTGAGGAAAGGTAATGAGATATGTTCTCTACATGGGGGACGATGCCAGCTGTCAGATGCAGTTTAAAATAATAGAACATGTGGATATGCAAGGTTTCTGCAGGTCACAGTGATGTGTACTACACATATAGTACACACTGTGTCATGCTGGCCATATGCCAAACATATAAAGGTGCTCAAAGGTCAGTGGATTGTGGGTGTGTCTCTGAAAATGCCACGTATAGATAATGTTATGCCAGTGTCTACACATGGTAAGTGTCGCTATATATAACTACAGGTAGTGCTTGAGCTTGTGGGAATGCTTCAGTGTCCAGGTACAGAGCTTAGCTTTAGGTACAGAGTTTACGATTCTGAGGCTCATAAAATACTTTCTGCCCTTTTCAAAAATTATCAAATGTCATGTAAAAAAAAGTTGTATGTCCAGAAATCCTGAAACATCTCAAATAAATCACATCCCTGAGCTAAGCTGTGCGGCAACCTGAAAAGTTTCAAATCCTCTGTAAATGCCAACCACTATAATTCTAAACTGAATTAGTCACCTGTTTTTCTCTCCTTCACTTCCACCTCCGCTGCAACCTCCTCGGACAAAGACTCCTGTTCTTCTTCTTCCTCTTCCTCCTCTTCATCTTCCTCCTCCTCATCCATATCTATTTTAGCTGGCTGTAAGGTAGTGACTGTCACTGCTTCCTCTGGCTCTGAGGTGACCGTAGAAGTAGCGGTGGTAGCAGAGGGGGAGGATGGTGAAGCAGAGGCCGAGGCGGCGGCGGAAACAGCGGCAGTAGTAGTTGTAGTAGCCTTGGGGATGCATTTCCCTTTGTCTTCCTCTGGGGTCAGAGTCTTCTGCAGCTCCTCCTCCTCCAGGCTCACAGGGATCCCGTTCTCCAGGAGGAACTCATCCAGGTCCATGTACTCCAGGTGGAAGGTCTCCCCGTCATAGGGGATGGTCTTCTCCCAGATGGCCGGGGTCAGGGAGGCTGATACTCCGCCGCCGCCGCCTCCTGCCATACCTCCAGAGCCTCCGCCAGCACTGCCGGCTCCTGCTCCGCCACTCTCCACATCCTCAGACGAACACAGCTTCTCCTTCTCTATTTCTGGAGTAAAGAAAGGAGGGAACAGTGGTTTATTATTTGGCCGCTTGCGGTAAATGAAATTTGCTTTCCTTTCATCATGACTCCAGGGGTCCTTTCAGAATGAGTGTGTGCGCCACACACACACAGGAAGAGTCAGTGAATGGATGGGAAGGGGTGGAGAGAGGAATGAGGAGGTGTGGTGGTGTGACAGAGACAAATGTGGGTAAACAAAGTGGGTTAAGCCAAAGTGCCTGTCATTGAGCCTGAAAGTAGAGCAAGAACGGCTAAAGGAAAGAATGAAGTGAAACGAGGGAAAGAATGAAGTGAAACGAGAGACAGAATGAAACCAGAGAAGGGGTGAGGAGGGGTAGAGAAAGGGGGGAGGGATAGTCCTTTGAGACAGACACAGCGGCTGGAAACACAACCTGACCCGAAACTAGGACCAAAATAATAACTGTTGAATTAGTTCATTGCAAAGGCAACGAGTTGCTTGGCCTGTATTGTCTTTATGGTTTGCCTGCGCTGCTTCAGGACAAGCAGAGAGCAGCTGGAACTTTTTGTTCTTTTCCCCTCGCAGCCTCACTCACTTCGCAGTGAGATGAAACTGACCTGGCTCGGCACAACATATGGCATGCCCTTCCTACTCTCTACTCGGCCCTCCGAGCTGCTTTAAAGGGACATACAGCATCTGAAAAGGCATGCAGACCCACTGTAGAGTCCAAACCGTCAACAAACAGAAATGAGCGCCTCTCTACATCGACCGGGCTCACCATCGTCGCCTTCCTCCAGGATGTTAGGAGGGGGGATGTCCATAATCTTCTTTAAAACGAAAGGGAAGGCTTTAACGTCGCTCGGTTGAAGCGCCGGTGCCACAGCGGCTTTGCCAGGCATTGTTCCCCGCTGGCCCCCGACCACACGAGACGTTCCCACCGAGAGCAGCAACCGGGGTAGCAAACCGGAACACAAACGACCGGAGCTCTTCGGTCTTCTCCCGTTTCACCGTCAGCTGCTCTGAAGCCTGTTTGAAACGCGTTTGGAGGCAAAACAACACTACACCGACCCGTCCGTCTCCGTATCCACCGAGAGCGCTTGTTCCATATTCATGAGCTGTAGGCCACGCCTCCTCTGGAAATAGTAGACGCTGATTGGTCGCTCGTGCAGCCTATATGAATATGCGTTAAAGTACACGGGATGTTGTTTTTTTCTAGCACTGCCACTGCTTATTGGCCGCAGCTGTCCACATGGAGATGAATCCTTTATGTGGTAAGGGCTGTACTATATGGAATAAATGTGCTGAATAAGAGAACATCCAGTCTCATGCAGCCAGTACATAAATATCCTGTCAGTGGGAAAGTTTTCCCTCACTCATATAGACACACTGACAGGACAAGAGAAGGGTGCATCTAAGGTCGGACAAGCACATTACCTGTATCTTATGCCTACTAAATCCCACATGCAAGTCGACACCCTACATACATTTAATTCTCATCAATCAACAGATGCAATGTGTCTGTGTTTTTACTCAGCCCTCCTTGGGTGGGTAGATAGTTGTTGTTGTAGTTTTTTTGCTGGTATCTTTCCACAAGAAGACACTCTACTCGTGGCCAAGCATGTGCCTCCACCCTCTCACGTGAAAGCACAAGCTGTCGAGGGGCGTGGCTACTGCACGTGCAGGCGGCGGGAACGGATCAGAGGAGGGCGCGCGCTCACTGACTGAACAGCTGACACACACAACCCAACCACATCGGACTACAACGTGCTTTCCTCCACCTAACGAAACATCGCTATAGTATTCCTATAGGGATGTATCGTGTGTCTGCAGTGTTTACCTCCTAAGGTATCACTAATATTCCGATAAGATATTATAGTTTATAGTTTCACTGTCATATTTGCAGAGTAGCCTTCTGAAATGTATTATAGCATTACGACTGTTCTTTTTTGTAAGGGATATAACCACACGATATTATGAACCCGTTGTTTCACTCATTGTTTTTTTCCACACAAGCCTTGCCTGTACATGTTTACGCATTACATTTTCATATAATTTACATTTCCCATCTCATACACACGCTCAGTGCGCTCGCTGTCACGTGCACGCGCACGCTGGGGCTGCTGGCTGGCATGAGACAGTGAGAGCATGTGTTTAGTTTTTTCAGCAGGATGTTGAGTTCAGGAACACAATGTTCTAACCGCACATAAGACTCCACCTTCACCACTAATCTCCCTTTGTCATATTTGACCACAGTCGGTTTCTAACCACGGTAAACAAAGTCCCAAGTGTCTGCTGTAAACTGTTTCAGCTGAAATGAATCCGAAACGAGTGAAATCCCTGCCTAGGCTAGACTGATCTATTGTTTATGCGCCTATCTTATCTAATTGGACAGTGCAATTAGCAGAGATAGGCTCAGTATCTCTACAGCTCTTTGAGTGTCAGCCTCAGCGGTCTGAGCACTTGTGAAACACTGTAATAAATCAATTACATGCGATTTCATTACAGATGAGGCAGTCAAATACCGAAGCTTTCTGGAAAACACCTGATCTGCTGTTCAATATACAGTAGGCTTGTGTGTGTGTGTGTGTGTGTGTCTAGAGTGTGTGTACCTGGGGTATGCATAATGACTGAATCCGGTTACCTTGTGTCTTTATGTAGGTTAGATCAATATCAAGTTAACATGTGGCAGGGACAAATGGGTCAGCCTAGCTGTCTACGTAGCACAACAACCACAGAAGGTGTGTGATAACCTCACTTGTTTCCACAAAAACAAAATGAGTTCACAGTTCACAAATTCATCATGACTACTAGTTAAACGACTAAATGTCCTGCACAGACAGAAGGCTCTGCTAGAAAAGTGCCCCGCAAACTCACACTTCCTGCTTCCTGATGAAAACAAGAGGAGAAGCATGGGGGGTTTGAGTCTGCAGCGTGCACAGTACGGAACATGCAAACATCCACTGGCCCTGATTACTTCCAGTAAACACGTGTCAGTGCCCTCTACTGTCGGTTCATTTTGTTGTGACTTCTGTATTTGCTCCCCCAGGGCAGTAGAGACAGGAGGGGGCTGGTGGGTGAAGTCTGCACACTGCAATGAAGAGTCCATTTATCTGAGCAAATCTACGCAGTATTATTCCAGTGTCCGGTCCACAGCAGGAGAGGCCTTGCTGCTCTACAGTTACTATAGTGTGAGCGTGTAGCATGGCGTAGCTGGAGAAGTGAACACAAGTACGCTTGGTAAACCTTTTCGGGGGTTTCCTCAACTAGTTTATTCCTCGTAAAGAATTAGGCAGCATTATCACAGACAGAGAACAATAATGCAACGATTGACTCATACCTTGTCCTAAATCGTCGCGGTGCTGACAAAACAAGGGCAGACTGAGTAGAAAAGACAGATTATTCATTTTTCTTCATGATGGCATCCATCCATTGTGGATGGATGGATGCTATTATTAAAAGAAAAGGATCTACATTTCTGATGCTGCTCAAAGACAAGGGGAACACAAGGAAAGGTGACTGTCCTGTCTTGGCAAGAGATGAATTAAACCAACCAAGAGACTGATGGAAAAGAATATGCAATCTTTTCACTGACAGCAGATAAGGAAAGGACAGACACCAAGGTGAACCATCAGTGCCATGTCATATTATTAGGAGGCACAACACAACAAAAGATGTTGATGTTAACCAGGAGGCCTGCAACCATGAGGTCGAGCCTCGACTCTACAAGTTGCTGTATAACAACATAGGAAAATGAAAGTTATGTCAGTCAGATAATCTCAAAAAACGACATTGCTGTGTGCATTTTTGTCATGCTTAAAACATACAAGCAAACACACACATAAAATGCATTCTGTTCTGCCGCGTTCGTGTCATGTCGGATTTACTGGGGAAAACCGTTCACGCCAGACTCCTAATACTAATCACAAGTTGGACATGTGGGATTATCTCCCACTTGGCGTTACAAATAGCAGAAATCTGCAACAAACGCAGCAATGCCCAAGATAATGAAAATCTAAATGATCAGTTAAATCCACAGTAATACAACAACAAAAAGTGAGTCATTAAAAGCAAGTAACGTCTGTTGCAGTTTGTTTATGGTTGACTTTAAATTCATAGATAAAAATGCATTTGAATGTGGGAGTTCCATCAAGTTATACACGTGAACGCTTCATCTTTCATTCTTTCACTTCTTCCAATGAGACGTGAACGCAGCATAAACCCCAGAGTTGCCTACTCGAGTTTCAGGGCAGCAGGGTGGAACAGTGAATAGGTCCAAGACCCGTGACAGCAAGCATCCGCCCTGCTGAATCCCCACCAGCTGTTCTCTAGCTGACCCTGACCTCTGACCTCTCTGTGGAGGGGGGAAGCAAAAAAAGAATTTCCTTCTGGGGATCGATAAAGTATCACCTTAGAATAACTCACGTACAGCCTCAAAATACATTTACAACCCGTATTAAGATGTCACTTCCTAGCAGTCCTCCTCTCAGGAGTTCTGTCAACCATCTGAAAGTGAAGAAATGTCAAGATCAAGAGACTGTGATGAAATCATGAGTGAGGACTATTTCAGCCTTGTTGCATCAGGTTGCTGTGGCTGCAGTGAGAAGCATCACATTCAGTCTGCTGACATGATGCAGTCAACGACAAATCAATACACTAATAGTTGCTAAACTTTCACTGACTACAGTATCAATGGGGTAAATGTGAGACAGCAATCTGACAACATGAAACATTTTTGAAATTAATTTTTTGCAGTACTAGTGCTTTGACCATACATCAGTAATTAAGTTGTTGTCTAGTGTAATGACCTGAAATAACACAATGTGAACAAATCAGGCTGTTCTCTCAAGTCACAGGCCTTAGCAAATACATTGCATGATTAATCAGCCTAATAAATAATTATATATTCTCACCGTTGTCTTCAAAGGCAGGGAAGGAGAACGGACAGTCGACCAAGGACTTGAAGAGATCAGGAACGTCGCTCCTATCTCCGAGGAAGATTTCGTTTGCTGTTGACATTATAAGCGACCGGTGTCAGACAGCCGAAACACTCTGCTGATATAGAGAGATGACTCGAGCTCACAAAACCAAACTGTGCGCGCCGACTCCAGTCACTTTCAACAACTTCTCAGGTCATGTCACGGGGACGCCTGCATGTGTCCAACTTGTATTATAATGAGCGAAGAAGCCACGCCCCCGAAGCCTCATGAATACCGGAGCGTTGTTGTCCGAGAACCAATGAAACGTAAAGAGAGTTAAGCATCCAGGCTTTTTTCGAACAGAACGCGGCTCCCATTTGCTGTCGCGTCTGTCGGTCATACCGCTGAGCCAATCGTCAGAGAGCAGGGGCGGGCTCTTGAGACCACAACAGCACATTTCTCCACGCACGGCGGCATGTGGGAGACGAGGCTCGAGGACAGGCAGCACGCTGTGGCACATGCTAATAGGAAACAACATTTTTGGAAGAAAAATGCTTTGATAGTCCAACTAGAAGTAAAATAAGTAAAGTAACATTTCTAACAAATCTAAATTCTGTTCAATTTTCAGTCTGAAGAATCATAGTACTACTGCTTTGTTACAACCATGTTACTATATTACAGTTTCTCTACTTTAACCCTTTGATTCAGACATAACAATGACTTGGCATTCTTAACATGAAGAAAAAAACAATAGCACTACTAAGCTTATAGTCTCAAAAAATAGTTTTATTCTGCTAAAAATTTACAATTTGGATGAAAATTCACAAAAAGAACACAATCCTCCACTCTCTCCAATCTGGATATTCACAATAGTGATGACTCATTTTGGTGAATGAAATGAAACAATCTGCTGTCTAGTCTGTTGAACTTTTCATGTTTGTGAGAATAAGAAAAACGATAAGTGATGCAATTCTAAAATCCATGTACCCGTCTGCCTCTGAGTTTCTGAGGTTGCATCTGAACACAACCTCACTCTAATGCCTCAGTCTAGACTTAGGTACTGCTCTGGCATCAAAACCAACAGGGAAGTCAAAGAGTATCCGTTATACTTTCTTGTATAAGTACATGTATATGGATTACAAATCAAGATAGCCTGAACCTAGTTGTATTGGCGATCACTTCATATCTTAGTATGATAATCACAATGTCTATCCCATGTGGGACGATAAACTAAGGGCACTTTTATTTAAGTACTAATGAGGTAGACTAATACCACCACATGCCATTCACTTGCTATTAATTATGAGTCATTAAAACTTTAGAAGTGAACCTTGTGACAAGTCGCCATAGCAATGTCCTGCAATGGAGCTGCAAGGCCATTTTCCTCTCTGTTTATTAAAATGGAAAGAACAGAGTTCAAAACACTCGATTGAGATGTTTTTCTCTCATAGTGAGTGATTGTTCATGTGGTGACAGTTTCCTCTAACATTAAATCAAAGTAACAGATCCAATTCTTGGCAAAAATACATTTTACATGAAGTTTTCTCTTGTTCTTGATAGTGTAAACACTCGAAGACTCAATGCTCACGTGAAGGGACTGACAGTCATAATACTGAACATTTTCAATGACAAATAACATTTGCTTGTGAACGAGCTCTCAATAATGATACAGAAAGTAAAATCATACGATCAAAAACATGATATGCCTTTATGCGAGTACCAATCTTAATTGAACACGAGTATCTTTATTATTTGTACTGAACTTTGAGAACTGTCTGGTTCTGATGCATATTTAGTTAGTACACAGCAGCATTGGTTAAGGCCTTGAATATCCTCTCCATGTTAATTCTTGCATTTATCAATACAGGATTTATGGTTCGGCTACTTCACCTTTACTGTAGTTTAGTGAACTATGCCACGAAAGCTCCTCATAACCCACTGAGCCCAAACTGGATACAAACACAGAGGGGAAAAACAAAACAATATTCCTTTAGCCAAATCTTGTATGACTGTAAGATGTCTCAGTGCATGCAGATGGCCACCAAAGGCTGTATATGTATGAATACTTAACACGCATTCACATCCTGTGATGAATGTAGTCTAAGTGTTTGTGTCTGCTGTCTTTTTCACGCTATTGCCAACCTGGCCCTTACTTCTTTATACCTTTTCAGATTTCTTATCATAGCACAGTTCTTGTACAGTGCAGTCTTATTAAATCTTCAGACATCCGTATTGATGTTTTATCTGAACGGACGTGAACAAAATAAGCAGCTATGTGAAAATATTCTTCATACACGGCACAACAGTTGGAATATTAGTGTCGATAGATGAAAATATTTATATATTTAACAAATTAAACTACACGGCATGTGTTTCATATTTAGAGTGATCTTTTGGCTAGTTTGAGAATGTTACAGTTCAACTTCCATTCCCGAGGAATTGGGATTAGCAAATGTTGTAACAGAAATAAGTGTTAGTTTAATGTTTACCATAAAAAAATTGTTCAGAAAGTCGGCAATTACAAATTTGTCAGAAAAACACATTCTTTTTTTAGTCCTGAAGTAGAAAGTTGTACTTCCCAAAGTCAAACTCGTCAGGCATGATGAGCATGTCTTCCCTGGCTTTGGCCAGCTTCCTTCTCAGGAAGTCCCGCCTCTCCAGCCACTCCTGCAGCTCCTCAGGGCCGTGGGCGAAGTCGCAGCTCGCACCTTCAGGACATCCGCTCTCCAACCTGTCAATCATTACCATCATGTCAAATTTGGCAATCTTTTTATGGTTTAAACTTTCATTTTTATTCTGAATATAATAAAGAGTGACAAGTTTTGATGGTGTTGGATGACCAAATTGGTTGGAATTAATTATTTAGTATCTAATTGATTACAATTAACGATACTGGACCATGTTAAACATTGATGGCTCGTAATCATCAACTCCACTGGTCCTTTAAGATACAAGTCCGCCAAGTCTAATGTGGAAAATGATTTAAGAATGATTCATAAGAACAGACATCGAGGACCTACGGTGATTGGATAACCATGTTAGTTGTTGGAATTACATTGGGGAATTAACTTAATCAATGCAATACATGAGGAATAACCTATCATGTTAGCACATTAGTTGGGCTAAATTCTCTTTGAATTCAGGTTAAAGATTTCCTTTGACTTTTCATAAAAGTTCTTGTAAAAATCTAAAATGAAATAATTGGGAGGAAAAGCTTTTTTTAAAATTCAACCAGGACAATAACATACATGTCAGGGAGCTTCCCAGTACAACCACAGTCTCGTACTGTTGGCCACTGAGCAGTTTCACAGGAGCAGTTAGGGATTAGGTGCCTTGCTCAAAGGCACACTGACAGTTGCTGAGGGAGGGGAGAATGTTTATTGTTAACCTTCACGGCCCAGAGTTTCCTAGCTAGTCCTGAGATTTGAACCGGCAATTCTCCAACGCTTGATCACCAACCAGTGGACTGCAGCATCAATTTACATTTTGCGTTGACTGAATTAAAAGTAAATTGACCCCAACCCTGACAGGCAGGAAAACCTCTTACTTAGGGCAGATTTCACAGCGTGGGCCAGGGAAGCGGTAGCTCCAGGTCAGACTCTCATCTTCTCCCTCACAGCTGAACACGCGGTCCTTGTGCTTCTCAGAGGAGATGTGCTGCTGCCACTGGCGCTCGCTGTTACTGTGTCTCCCACACAGGCGGCAGTGGAAGCCAATCTAAAATACACACATCATCATCAGCACCTTTTTGCTTAAAATTGGTGCAGAAATACTCGCTTATTCAAACTCCCGTCTACTCACCATTGGTTCAGCATAGTCAGTCGGCATGACGATGCATTTCTCCTCAGCCAATGGGACGGGCTGGGTGAGCATGGCTCCATCCGATTGGCGGTTGTGGCTGGTTAAGGACAGCCACATTTCATATACCTGCTGCATGTCCCTCACTGCGGGCACAGATTTGAATCTGATGTCACCACGAGGATGTTAAATGACAGTGGAATTACATATATTTGCAGAAATCAGACACACACCTGACTACGGTCCTAACTCAAACCAAACGCTTGGGCACATGACTCTCCATCAAACGGCCAGTTAATTTGAATGTTCAAACTCAGACCCTTCCAACCGATCATTACACAAGGTCACTGATTAACACACCTTCAACCAGGGAGGAGGAACTAATCGGTGAAATCACCTGGCGTAATGATTGGCTGGAATGAAAACCTGCTCATCATGGCACATGGTTACCTATCCCTGGGCTAGAGAGAAGTCCTTGCTCTTTTACTCTGAAGGACTGACACCAAAACCTGACGTTTACCCATGATGTTTTAGATAGCTGAAAAATGTTCTGCTATTAAACTCCATTGTAGCTGTTTTTAAACAGTGTTAAAGTGTTTTAGGGTGGAAAGTGTTTTAGGGTGGATTTCCTTCATTTGGTTTCCATCATGTGTCATAGGGATTGTGTATCGCAGGGTGATTTGAGTTAACAGCACTATGTTAACTCACGGTCATTATTCTTCATGTATGTCCACAGCTCCTTCTCCTCTTGGCTGTGAGCAAAGGTACAGTTCCCAGTGTAGGTACATTTCCGTTTCTCCAAAATCTGGGTACATATCTGCAAGGAGAAAACAGATACTGTGGCCTCAAGATCCATAAGAAGAAAGAGGAGTAAGGATGGGACAACAATGGGAAGAAACTAAGATTTTACTCTACATATTACTGCAAGTTGGAATGAATGGGGGGAAAAAATACTTTGTGCTTTAGTTTTGAAATATGACATTTTTGTTCGCAAGTCCCTCTCTGCTTTTGCTGTTGATTTGATCTGTTTTTTAAAATCCTTTGTAAATGTAAAATCTACATAAATATATTAGTATAAATATGATAGACATTTAATACTTGGTGCAGCTGATTTGACGGCACCAAAGTACCCATAATCACAGTAAAGACTATCCTCAAGTGTATCATGGGTTTTATACAATGCTTAACAGATCATGTGTACGGTCTGAAAAGTGTTCTTTAGAGCAGCACACATACAATAGAGTAGTATACATAAAGGACAGGTAAAGCAAGAAAGACTGCTGACTAGCTCCCTGGTTTCCACAAGAATCAGTGTAGCTACCAATCTAGCTGTGCTTTATGGGAATTAGCAGCACCGTTGGAAGGAATCTCTGATGAACCAGACTGCTCGGTTGAAACTACTTGTTGTATACAAATGGATGAAGAACTGAGGAAGCACACCTACATCATACTGCATAGGGTAGTTCTTGGCGTATGGCAGTGGTCGGACCTGAACCCACTTATTCCTTTCCAAGGACTTCACCAGCAGAGCGCGTCGCTCTTTGATCCAGCTGGAGACGATGACAGAGACGGGGGACAGAGCGAGATTCAAATCCTTCAGTTTTATGCTTTTGCCAGGTTTATCAAATGAAGTTGGTTTTGTTGTCCAATTCAAAGGCATTTGTGTCGTCTTGATTGTTGTCTGTCTTGAGGCGAGATGTTTTTACCCCTTAGGGTTTTTTCATCTCACCTGCATAATATGTAATTTTGTCTCCGCTCTTTTTATATTTGATCATTTGTATATGTGGACATAAAGTAACTTGTGAAGTTGTTAAACATGTATACTATAACAAATACACATTTCTACACATTTTCAGTTTCAAAATTCCATAATCTTTCCAAGCCTGAATTTCTTTTTATTCTTTTTATTCAGTAGGATCTATGCTGATGTTAGCTGGGTAATCTTTCTGTACCTTTATAGATATTTTGTGGAATTCCCAAACTTTTTAAGAAATATAAATTATTACATACATTTTCCATTATTTTCCAGACCTGTGTAGGAACCCTGCAAATACATTATTTAGGTGGGGCTCTTGCTCACATGTGCCTGGCCCTGGCTGTGCAGTACTTCAGGGCTTTGTCTGGCTCACTGATCAGGCCGTCCCGCCAGCATTGAGCGCAGGCAAACTTCATCTTCATGTTCAGACTCTTCCCTCCTCCTACTCCTGCTCCTCCTCTTGGTTTGCTAGCACCACCTCCAACACCTCCAGCAGAAGAGGACTGCTTAGGATTGAAAGATAACGGAGATAATAGTGACGGTCATTCATTTACTTAAATGTTTCTTTATCCTTCATTTAAAGTAATAATCCAAAACGTTTCCATATAAATGTCTGTTTTGCTAGTGATATAACACAATAGTGTTATAGTGCTATACGCAGTTCATGAAAGCTTTTGTGTAAAAACACCCCGTGTCTGGAAGGTCTTTCCCGGGAAAAATGCACTGGGGCACAGGAAGTGATGCGTTTTATGTTTCCGGCAGCAGCAACAGCAGTTTGTTTGGAATAAACAGAAGAAGTAGTTAGCATGAGCAGTGATAGCCACCATGGCTGAACAGATAAAGAAAAGAGCGCCACCTACAGAAACTTCATCAAGAGAAAATCCAAGGAAAAAGACGTCACAGTACCACACACACACTGTTTGACTGACAGGTGATCTCTGGGAAGTGCAGTGCGAAAACACCACAGCAATGAGCGCTGAGCAACAAAGATGGGAACAAACCCAACAAAACAAGAATCGAACAGATTTTCTTTAAAGCCCTAATGCAGAATTCGAATTTTAGGGTATATTCACGTTTTAAGAAATTTGACTTGTACATGTAAAATACACCATTTGCCGCTAGCATAACACATGTAAAACTCATGCTTATGCCCCATACTTACAGTCCTTGTATCAAAAGGTCTGTAAATCACTGAAAGTGAAGAATTCAGTGAATAAAAACAAGTAAGCAGTTTTCATGTACAGGTTCATGTAGCATTTACGGATTGGAGCTTAGACAGTGTAAAACAGAATATTCAGCAAGAGAGAGCGATAGAAAGACAAAAAGAAAGACAGAAAGAAAACTATACTACACAAGAGAAGTTGAAGAGCAAATCATGTCAGAGGAATATCATGTCAAATAAAAAGCCATAAATTATTTTCTTACTTTATTCACTTTCTGTTTGGTTGAGTTGTGTTCCTGCTTCTCATAATATTTTATGGATTCCTTCACTATCTCCTCAGGGGTGATACCTGTAGATCACACACACACACACAACACTTTTGTTTTCTCCTTTGCTCTGCTATATTGGTTTGTAGGCGTCTTTGTTTTGTCTGCTGTCCTCTTCTTTTCCTGTGTAACCTTGTTTCTGTGTCATGTTTTGTCTTGATTGTGAGGCACTTCGTAAACTTGTAGAAATGCGTTATACGAATAAGTAAGTATTATTATTGTAGTATGAATACCCAGTCCTTCACAAATTTCACAGTTCACAAATCAATCTCATTAAGTATTTGGGTTTCCTCAGTCTCCAAAGAGGCCTAGAGTCCAACCTGTTTCTATACTGCACAACATATGATATATGGACTAACTGTGCTCCAATAGACATATATTTGTTTGTCTGGGGGAAACAATAAGGCTATACAATGAATTGTTATCGTCTTTACATTAAAAAAATAAAAAAAGATAAATTTAAAATTTAAAAGTAGGGGACTCCATTTAGTGGAGGGCTATAGCAGCTGCAACAGCGAGCAACACGATCAACAAGTCACTGAAGTCCGGTCATTTCCAATAGAGCTGAGCAGCCAGGGAAATGTGGCCGATGTGTGGATGAAGCTTGTCAGCCGGAGCGTCCAGGGCTCAATTGGCTAACCTGCAGACCATGTAATCGCAACATCATGGGTTCAAATCTGGCCTTTGACCTTTGTACCCTGATCCCCCAAATATCATCCTGAATACTGGCACAATCACGTTTTCCGTTGTGGAAGCAGGACCCTAAAACAATCAAAGGACGCTCTAAAGCTGGGCAACAAGATTCAGCATGACTTGGTGGAAAACTACTAACCGAATTATGCTACGATCGCATAGCCAACTCTGACAAACAGCATACGAGTGGAGGAGCTGCGGCCCTGAGGTCTGTGCTGCTAATGGATACGTGCACTGCTAAAAGATACTTATTTGTTAGTCATGTACCTATCTCTCTGATCGTCATGTGCTAATCTTATGGAAGGTGATATGTACACTCTGTTCTGAGGAGAGCTGTTCTGCCTTTCATAAGCTGGAATAAAGCTTTGTGTCCACTGGAGCAAACCTGTTCGAGTGTCTCTCTTTCCACCACAATTCCTTCTTTATTCTCTATGGAGCTTTACATCAGTGTGTCATGACAAATCAGGGGACAGGACTCCTCTCTTGTGTTTCTAGCAATGGGAGAGTTGAGTAGTGATAGTGATTGTTCACCAGTACGGACCAAAGCATCTTTAAGGTTGAAGAATAACAGCGGCATACTTTCAACGCTATTCAAATTCAGTAGTAGGTGGTTCAGTTGTCTTCGCTTTCATTTCAAACAGTCTCCAGTATGTCAAACATATCATTTTATGATATTTGGATTATTCATTTCAATGAGTCAACTATCTTTCTTACAGTCTTGTGTGTTTACATTTGGTCAATAAGATCTAAAGTCATTATTTACAGTACGTGCATGTGTCTGACAGACTGTACCTGTGTTTTTCTGCAACCTCCAGGTTTTGAGCTCTATGACGGAGTGAGCATAGTAGCAGTTGTCCTCTCTCTGGCAGCCGTAGCGGATGGCTTTGCGGCACAAATCCAAGTGGCACAGGACATTCAGCGGGCGGATCTTACTGTAGTTCACAGTGGTGGTCATTACCACGTATGTCAAGCACCTGACGGGCACGGAAGGGGCATTAGTGTGTATGTATATGTGTGTGTGTGAGAGAGAGAGAGAGTGAGAAAGAAAGAGAGTTAGCTTATGAGTAGGGATGCCCCCCGAAACCCGGTTCTAAACGGGAACCGGTTCTAAATTAGTAAAAACCGGAGTATTGATAATATCCGACGTTATCGGTTCTGCTATCGGTAGTTACTCGAGAAATTATGGAGTGAGATTTATATTGTGCCAAATGTGTTTTTCAAGGAATTTAAACGTCGCGAACATACTCTTGTTTGCCGCTTCCTCTATGTCTCTGTCTCTCTCTTTCTTCTGCGCGAGGGGCGGGGCTGTGCTGTGCTGTGCTGTGCTCTTACACACACACACTCGCTCACACACTCACATACAGGTCCGCTCCAGTAGCCTACAACTTGAGCTTGGAAGCAGACGAAGCACACAGACAGCTCTGCTCATCATGGCGGAGAGAACGAAACGTTCCAAAGTCTGGGTATATTTTACTAAAGTCGATGACGACAACGCTT
>OMLI01018238.1:0-16402 GCA_900302605.1 Rondeletia loricata
TTAAGGCAACTGTTACAAAGTTTCACTTAGAAAACATGAAAAATTATAATACATACTTGCTATAAATATATTATAATCTGTAGCAGGGCCTAGGTGTTACACCTGTGGCGGGGGATACAGATGGCATCACGGGTGATGAGGAATGTCCAGTTTTCCTGAAAGGGTGTATGACTGCAGTATGTTTTTTTGATTCCTGGTTATAATTTTGTGCTCTGCAGCCTTTGGTGGTGGACACCCTCCCATACCCTTTCAGAGGTGAAATTAAAGGAATCGCAGCTGCCTCGGGTGTTCCTCTTGGTAAGGAAACACAAATGTCTCTTAACCCTCCATTCAGTGACCGTTCCTAAAACTGGCACATTGATATCTGCCCCTTTTTTTCTTCTTATACTTTTCTCTTCATTTTTGCAATCTAGGTGAAGTTGTCTTGTTCAACATCTTCTATGAGGTGTTCACTGTATGCACCTCAGTTGTAGCAGAAGACTCTAATGGTGGGTGGTCAGGCTCTATTATTGGCTAGTATCAGTTAATTGTTTTCAAACAAATTGTTATATCAGTACTGAAATGCCTTTGGGCTTTGCACTCTTACAGGTTACCTCATCCATGGTAGAAATCTGGATTTTGGATTGTTTTTGGGGTGAGAATGTCATAAGTTGAAAGAGGTATTTTTAAGCTTAGCATGATAGTGTTGACTCAGACCTGGGAGCAAGGCATTGAATTCAGAAGTGGTCTAAGCCCCCTGGTAAGATGGCACCTCATGAGAATTACTTGTCCTCTTTGTAGCTGGGACATGAAGAACAAGTCATGGATCATTAGTGAGAAGCTGAAGCCTCTAGTGGTCAACGTTGACTTCCGGAGAAATAACCAGACTGTTTTCAAGTCTACCAACTTTGCTGGATATGTTGGCATGCTGACTGGCATCAAGCCTGTAAGACATTTTCTATGTAACTGAAGACTACATCAACATGGAAAATAATTTAAGATTGTTACAAACTAATGATGTCAAAGTTAATGTTTGTCTTGTACCTTTCTTGCATAGTTTCAAGTGTGTTAGTGTGCAAGATTCAACTATTCAAGATTTCTTTCTTATTTACTCATTAGCACACATTCACTCTGACTATGAATGAACGCTTCAGCCTTGATGGAGGATACATTGGTGAGTGTTTAGCTGCTGCTGTTGGACACTGTTTTTACAGGTGTTTGAGATACGTGGATTGTTTCATGACTATACAGTCATCATCTCATCCTGTTCTCCTAATGCAGGAATCCTGGAGTGGATCCTGGGAAAGAGAGATGGGATGTGGATGAGCTTTCTCACTCGCTCCGTCCTGGAGAATGCTACCAGGCATGTTTTTAATATTTTATATATTATACTTCTGGGGACACTAAAACAAGTCAAACAATGTAATACTCATACTGTTAAATGAAAGCAGAAATTTAAAGTGCAACATGAGGGATACTGTTCCCACTGAGGAGTGTGATAGTGATATTATCTGTGCAAGACATGCCATGGACATTCTAAAGAATGAAACGCTCTCGTCCATAAACAGAGGGATAAGAAATAAATGGCAGTGATATGTGTGTGAGTGAGTGGAGGGAGGGGGCGTTGGTTGGGGTGGACAACAGTATTTGACAATCAGTTTGCTGTCCCAATAATGCATCTTCTCTCTCATCATCACTAGCTATGAGGATGCCAAAAGTCGTCTGGCCCAGACCAAGCTGCTCGCCCCAGCCTACTTCATCCTAGGAGGAAACCAGACAGGCCAGGGCTGTGTCATCACCAGGTCCAGACTGCTCAGTCTCGACATCTGGGAGTGAGTAGCTTTGTGGTCGGATTACTTACCGGTATTTTAGAGCATCACATGTGAATAATATATTGATTACCTCTTTAGCATATTGAGAAGTTGTGTTGTTTGTTTTTGTGTGTTGTTTGGTGTACCTCAGATCGCCTGATTTAATTGTTTCACAAATCAGTTGCTTTGTGTAGCATATTGGGGTTTTGTTTTGTGTTTTTCAGGATTGACGTGAAGCTCGGCCGGTGGTATGTCCTGGAGACTAACTACGACCACTGGGAGGAGCCTTTCTTCCTGGATGATCGCAGAACCCCAGCCATGAAGTGTATGAACCAGACCACACAGACAGTGAGTGCTGTTGACACCTGCTTCCTATCCACAACTGGACACATTTCTCTTTCTTTGATGAGAAGATATTAACTTTTGCAGGTGTAATTACGTTATTTTATGCCAGTTACATTCCTGTTTTACCAGAGTAGTAAGACACCTTTGATCTGTCACTCTTTCGTAGAACATCACACTGAATACGATGTATGATATGCTCTCAACCAAACCAGTGTTGAACAAGGTGAGCCTTTTAATGATATTTGCAGTATTTGTCTGTTATTGTGAAGCTGGTTAGATTGTTCGAAGTGAAAGCTGACTTTTTTTTCTCCTCCTCGCTTTGCTTATTGCAGTTGACCACATACACAACACTGATGGATGTGTCCAAGGGCAAACTGGAGTCGTATATCCGTGACTGCCCAAACCCCTGCATGCCCTGGTGACCCTGTAAGCACTGAACCCAGATCAGGTTTTCAATGCCTAATTGCACATAATGGCTGTGGTGGAGACAAGCTTAAACTGATCTTGGGACAAAACTTGAAACTGTTCCTTGTTTCAAGTGTTTGCACAGCAACTAATCATTTGAAACAGTTTGCCTCAACCATAACGTAGCTGAGATTTGTATTTTGTTTTTCAAGCAATGCAGGAATACTGAATTGTTTTGTTAGGAATATTAAATCCTACATGGTATCTTTCCTTTCTTGTTGTGATAGAAATGAGTATAAAAGTGAAACAAACTTAGAAGTCTTTTACCACTGGTGTTTTGTACAATATGGCTATAAATGAGAAATATTTTGTACTGCGAGATGCATTTTAGTTGTGTGATGTCCAGTTGCAGGATGAGTCCATATCAGTGGTTCTGAACATGGGCCTACCTAGTGACCTCCAGAGGCTGCAAGATTCATTCTGTGTGATGATTCAAGGAATACAAAAATCTGTAGTTATAATACATACATATTGCCTGTTTGATAAATGTTTTTTAAATACAACTGGAAAAGGAATATCAAAATCCCTAGTCACCATTGTGTGCATGCACACCATGATAGGAGTGTTGGAAGTAGGCCTCCCGTTTTGTTTTTTGGGGTTGTGAGCTAAAAAGGCTGAGAACCGCTGTGTTATAGCAACAAAATAACTCAATGCTACTGACAAATGTACTTGGTAGTTGACCACTTTCCATTGTTCTAATGTTAATAAAAGGATTCCCAAACTTGTGATTCTAATTGTATTTCTGACACTTCATTTGTACCATGTGAGGTACTTGGAGATGGTTAAATACTGAATTAAGTTGTGGTGGAACAGTGCATTACGCTGACAGTAACATTGGTTAGGGTTAGATAAAGCAGTGTAGGGTATTGGGTACAGCACATTGTAAAATAGCTACTAACTTTCTGAAGTAAGACAAAACTGATTATGAAGCAAAATGGCATTAGCTTGGCCCACATCATTAACTACATGGCAACACTTTTACAAAAAAGTACACCAGTTTCAAAAGTTCAATTTTATTACTTAAAACAACACAGTAGTCAACATTTTAATTACATGGAAAGCATGGGAGACTAACCCATTAACACAACAAAATAGATGTATATAAAGAAGATGCATCTGAGAAGGGATTTGGAAAACGTAACTTAAAAAAAAAAAAGTTAACTAAGTGAGCACTGAGCTCTGATACAAGGGGAGAGTGTTCAAGCAGGAGAAACAATTAGCAGCCAGGCTACAGCTGCACTTCTGTTCTATTGTAATTTCTGTATAATTAGGGGTCAAGTGCAGAAAAAACACAAGAGCTGTAGAACAGTAACGCCAGGCCAAGACAAAAATAAAACATTTAAAATGACAACCCATTTAAAACTGATCCCAAAACTAAGATCGGGGACTAACGCCGACTAAGTTTCGCAATACTATAAAGTAGAGGTCCCCAATCCAGTCCTCAAGGCCTGCCTGTCCTGCAACTTTTAGCTCCAACTCTACTCTTGCACACCTGATTCAATCAAGGTGTCATGAGAATGTGTGGCCCTTAATTGAATCAGGTGTGCAAGAGTAGAGTTGGAGCTAAAAGTTGCAGGACAGGCGGGCCTTGAGGACTGGATTGGGGACCACAAAGAATCAAACAGCGGCTTACAACTTAGTCAATACTCAGCAGCATAGAGATACCCCCACCCCAAATTAGCAACAAATCACATAACACGTTCAGGGAAAAAATGAATTAAGTGTTGATTATGTGTACAGGTCTAGCTTTATCGGTTGTGTGTTAATGTCACTGCCAACGTGTGACCAATATTATGAGCCATTGCTCCTGTATACTTGCAGATTAAGAATTAACAACCAATCAAACATCCAGAACAGGTTTAGGGTGCAAGCGTAGTGTTGCTACAACCAATGGTTATTCAGACATTAATATAATTCTTTATACACTTTCGGCACCAACAGCTTCTGAAAAAGAAAAAAAAATCCACAATTTACTGCAAAGGCTATGGCTATTATTTTATGTATAGACACCGAAGCTGCTCATATCTGCATAGATAAACACACACTAACAACAAACATAGTGGCTTGGCTTTAGAGGGAGTTTGGCAAATGGAGATTGATTGAATTGTATAGTTGGCTTGGGGTTATAGTTTCCAAGGTTTGTAATTCATACCTGGTTCTTTGAGTGCCTGTGCGTTTCCCACCAGCCCAGTCAGTCACGCAGTATTCCCATTGAGGATCTCTGCAGACAGATTGTTGTTCTGCTGCTCCTCCACAATCCTCGTCTGAAGCTCCTCCTTATGTTAAAGCATACACAATATATACATTAGATAAATACATCTTTACATGGATTGAAACCAAATTTTCCCTGTAATTTGTTTTTATGGGCTCAAGATTTTTTCAATCGAACAAAACAGCACAAATATAAATATATTACAGGCTACGTAATCACAAAATATTGATTTTTAAGTAGCGAGTTGTTACACACCTCACACATGACTGTAAGCTGCAATGGCAGGTCCTCCACCTTGACAAAGTCTTCCTCATCAGACTTCTGGCTGGTGTTACCTGAGCCCATCTCCTGTGTCAATGACAGTTAATATCTATCAATAAAAGCAGTATGCAACAGTGCAACTGGAAGTCACCCAGTAATCTGTTAATGAATAATTGGTCTTACATCTACATTGATCATGATGGGCGAGTCGGTGTCAGGGCTACTGATGTTGTTTGAATCATTGGAGACGTCCTGACCATGGGAGGCTGTGGTGTTTGCTTCTGAGGCAGCGGCTGCCCCACCGTTACTCTCCTCCTCGGGACCCTGGCACACTGCCATGGCACATTCATCAACTGTGGAATCCACAATCTCGAGGGGTTTACACTCTGACTTGTTAGTCTCCACTACACAGGGAAGAGGGGTGGGAGTGGGGATTGATGACAGATGAATAGGAGAGAGGTTAACTGACTATGAGAGGGGATGAAAATACAAGATTTTCATCTGACATGTCAGACATTTTACTGCTTGGCAGGAACAAAAAGCCCTCACCCTCATTCTCTGAACAGTTCTGTTCATATTTTGTCTCCTGGCTTCCATTGGGTGATGCTCCCTGAAACTTAACACAATTACACAGATCAGACTAAGAAAGCAGTGCTAATTATTGTAAGCCATGGTTGTTTGAGAAAAAAATTAATCTATGGTTGAGCGTGGTCCTGACCTGCTGCTCCACCAGTCCATCAGCACTAGCCTGCAGGGAGGTCTGGACATCTACAGGCCCAGCTTCAAACTCCTCCATTTCCTCCACCTCATTTTCATCCTCCCCACTGCCATAGTTTGTCAGGGCCTGGGTCTCTGCTTTGGAAAGACCTGCAAGAAAGACAACACACAATAATAAGAGGTACATGTGTGTTACATATGTTCGTAATACAATCACATTTAGGCAGGAAAACATTCAATTTTGATAGGCAATGGTACACATTTTCATTTTAAGTAGAGGGATTTTTGCCAAGAACTTCAACAATCCACCCACTGATGGAAAGAGGCATTCCCTGTCCATCTTCTTCCTCCTCATCTTCCTCAACCTCTGAGGCTTCACTGCCCCTGCTGTTCTTCCACTCTGTCAGCAGGTATGGCTCCTGGAGTACAGTATCACCATCCTGCTCAGTCTCATCTTGATCCTGGAAGAGAGAGAGACATAATTGCGACGTTGATTATCAATGTAGTGAGTGGCATTGGCCATTTCCTTATTGATATCAAAATGACGTACCTTGTCTTCATCCAGGTATGCTGGAGAAAATGATTTATCACCCTCTGCTGCTTTATTTTCCTAATGGAGGCATAAATAAACATCAATAGATTCAAATTAGGCTGATTCAAACACGTTTCTATACTACAGTGTTAATTCGATTCTCATGCAGTTTTATTATATTACACGCAAACACAGGAGGAAAAAAACCCACTAACCTCAGGTCTGTGCTTGGCATTACTGGGTTGCTCGGACCTCTTCTTGTTCTTGTGCTTGGCTGCCATGGCGGTGCTGCTGTTGTTGTCCAAGTCCTGCATCAGCCTAAAGAAGGCCAGTTCATTGAAGAGGATCTCTGAGATCTCCACCAGAAGGTCCTCTCCACAGTCCTTCAGAGTACGGCCCACAAATTTACTCAGAGAATCCTGGGCAAGAAAAAGAGAGATGTCAGAAAGGCTGTTGTTCATTTTATTTGATCTGTTTAAATCCGTATCTCCTGCATATGAGGAACCCGGCGGTGGCAGAGGTCTTACCTGCAGTATGCCCCCCAGCTGTCTGTGGAAAAAGCGGACAAACTCCTTGCTCTCGTCATTCTGCTGGGTGAGGGTAAGGACCATGCGCCGCACAGATGCCAGCAGCTGGTAAGAACACACCTCGTCCATGTTCTCCTAATACCAGGTAAGATGGAACAATACAGAGTGATTATACATGTCCTCTCTTTCTTTGATGACTAAATCTTAAGATTGTTCACATTCACAGTTATGCACCCAGTATTGAAGTTTAGTGTACCCATGGAAAGAGATTAGTCCCAGCAGATTGTATTTGAAATGTATAGATATGCGTTTGCTCAGCCTTGGGGGAAGCAGCTGCCTTCTAGTCGACAGGAAGCTCAATCTGAATTATGAAAACGGAACTTTAAACTTTGTCAAATTCAATAAATACATTCAATTTCAAGCCATTGCATTCAATTTCAAATTCATTTATTCAACAAATTCAACTCACTAGTTCAATATGAGCATGGTAAATTAAAATCTATGCAATTTAAATACAATCTCTGCTGGCACAAATCTGTCTCCATATACAGCCTGATGCTCTCTGCTAGTTATCCTACCTTGAGGAAGGGAATGACCTCCGTCATGATGGCCTTGATCTGTCGATCCAACTGCTGGGTGTCAATCTGAGGGCAGCGCACATCACCAGATGCACCTCCTGCTTCTAGACAAACACAAACAACTTTTAATTTAATCTATTGAATTTAATCAACTTCAAAGACAGTAATCAATGTAATCCAAAAGACAATGATTTATGCACTAAAACATCCTGCGAAATTAGAGGACAATGCGGAGGGCAATGATCATGTTGCTAGTTCTTTGCACATGGTGTACTCAAGCAGGGTTATGTGATTGGGTACCTTCCGCTGTTTCAGCAGGGTTAGCAGAAAGATGTTCAGCATTAGAGACTTCAGAGCCACCTGCACCTGCAGTGTTGGCGTTGCTGGGGTTAAACTCAGCTTTAAGCTTCATGCGCTCATACTCCCTAATCCTGGCCAGAGCTTTGTCTAAATGAATCACCGTGTTGCCTACCAGAGCAGCACAGAAAGAAGAACAAGGGGAGTGAAAGAGAGACAGAAATGGGATATAAAAGATCAAAATCAATAAGGCAAGAGAGAGGAGAAAAGACTGCAATGGATATTAATGCATCTGTAACCAGGTTTCCACTATAGGATCAAACAGCACAAGCCAGGCCCCACTCCTAATCTATGTCACTGAAGTTCCCCAAATCTGAAAGTCCATCTCTTTATCGCTACACTAATGCTAAACAATATGTAGTCCAGAAAAGTAATATTATTCATTTTGGCCATGTGGTCTTGTTCCCATAGTCCAGTTCTAGTTTACCATGACACACCCTGATTGGTCCTGCTGTATAAAAAGTGGGCAGGGTTGCCTAGATTTGCTATAGGTAAAAGGCCATAAGCAAAGCACATAAATTGAATACTGGGATGTGAAAAAAGGTTCAGATATGCAGTTTTGACAAGCTTCAGCCCATTTTTCCAACATCAAATGGCGTGTACTTGTAACTATACCCAGGTCATCATTAGCAAAAGCTTCCAGGTTGGAGGAGGTTGATATGGTGCTGTCATTGTCCACAGATTCTGCATCATCTCTCCTCTTCATAGTGTCCTGCTTCAGCCTCAAATTCGTCTCCAACACCTCCTAAAAAAGGTGAGCATGGTGTGGTGAGTCACACACACAAAAACACACATCCTACAATTCCTAAACCCAATGTTTTCATCCTGGATTGTCAAAAGACAATCAGGATGATTCATCACAGATCCCCTCTGAAAAACAGCCTAACCTCCCCTGAAGAATTCCTAAAGGCAGGATAAATTACTGATATATACAATAGACAAAAGCAATGGTGGCTCATCCTGCCATTCTCCTAACATGGAGAATTAGACATTTCATCCATCATTCTGGGACAAAGGCGTTATTAAGAAAGACAAAAGGCCTGGCTTCCAATTAGCAGAACCCTAGGGACCTCAGCCTAGAACAAAGAACACATGTCTGATCTAGCAAAAGAGCCTTGGAGAGATGGGGGCCATTTCTCACTGACAGGCTTCTGAAGCCTCCCTGTCAAGTGAAATTCAAAGATGAAGATGGAGGGGAGAGGAACAAAAAAATAGGAGAGAAAGGCAAGACATGCAAGGATGAAAAGAGACAAGGCAGAAAAGGATGAAAAGAGACAACAAGACAGTAAGAAAAGAATGAAAGATTAATTGAGAGGTAGAAGAGGAAGCAAGTAAAAGCGATAGAAAAAAGTGGGGAAAGTATGGCAAAGAGGGATGGAGAGAGAGGCAGTGTGAGAATGCCATGTTGGGAAGAGATAATGTGTCTCTTCCTTACTGCATCACTGGTGGTCAGACTTTCACTGGGTGTGAGCTCAGACTGAGAGCCTGCAATCCACACTACAGGACCAAGGGGGGGCAACTGGTCCTCAGCTGCACTCTTCTCTGCCAGGTGCCTAGTCACAATATCCTGGAGGAAATGCAAGGACAGGCAATTGAACTATGGTTGAAGGTTGTCAAGGGAGCATTCCCATCCTCCCTCCATCAACCTTTACTTTTTACTCAGATCAACAAGACTATGTATATTACAAAATGTACTCTCACCGAGGCCCTTACTCAGCAGTTACATGTGTCAATACTTACCTGTAGGGAATAGAGTGCCCTCTGGCGCAAGTAGTCTGTATTGAGCAGCTGCAGCTCATGGAAGAGCTCAATTAGGAAGTGGGGTCGGGACTCGTTCTGAGATATCAAAGTAGCCACCTCAGAGTAAATGGTCTCCCTCAGTGCCTCAAACAGTGAGAAGTCACTGCTTGCATCTACAGGTTCAAGATTTGACAGTCAGAGGTTATGATGGACACTTGCATAAAAACCAACAACAACAACAAAGACTAACTGTTACTGTAACTCAAAGCAACTGTTTTGCAGAGCAAAAGACTCAGCCTACCCCCAAACTTGGGAGCTTTGGCTTAAGTTCAGCCAACAATAGCCATGCATGGGATGCTTAGGTGACATTTGAACAGGAGTCAACCAAATTATGCTAAGAGTTGCATGGTGAGTTTACCTGGTGCTTCAGTGCATGCAATTCTGTTAGAGAGGAAGGGTGTTCTCCAAGCATAGGCTGTGAGTAAGATAAATTAAAGTGACAACAACAAAGGAAATGAACCCAAAATTAAACACGTGGTCACAACAAATGGGCGGACACAAGTAAATAAAATTAAATCAAAGGACAAAATGGTATAATTATGAAAAACTGAAAACATTCTGATGTAAAATTAAGTTTAATTCTTATATTAAAGGTAAAACAAAGAAATGCACCTTCAGTTCTGTGATGAGCAAGGGCATATATTTTAAATACATTGCCCTCAGATTGAAACCTGATAATGGGTAAGAACTACCTAAGCGGGGACAACTTTTACACATACCAGAGGAGAGGTCATTTGGCTTGTTCCCAGGCTTAGTTTTGCTGTCTAGTTTCTCCTGAGTCAGCTTGTCCAATAGACTCTGATTCTGATCCTTCTGACGAGGCTGGGCTGCCCTCTCCTGGGCAAAGTCAGCAGTGCTGCTAGCACTGTCACTCTCCTGGCCTGAGGAATGCACAAATCAAACAAACAGTATTAAAAACACTTCGGACAAATTCTTTGCTAATTGAGTTATGGCAAATACAATGGTTTCTATTTTATACAGCAAACATATTTACAATGTACTATGTGAGGGGAGGGAGGGAAGAGAGATGAAAAGGGATCTGTATCCACTTGTGCTCATTTGAAAAAGATCTCACGAAAATGTATCAATTGGGTAGTTGGCAGATGGTGAGGGTCCATGGACAAAGTAGTGCCTGTCCAGTCGAAATGCTTATAAACTAGTATGCTTTTAAGAATGTCCACAACTACTGCTGGGTTCTCACTGCACAACTTTTAGCCTGATTTTAGGCCCGATATGGCCATCCCGACTAGATTTCAATATCGGGCTAAGTCCTAGCCACCTAACCAGATATGGGGGAATCAGCACAGATGGTCAGCATAGCTAATCTCGTAGAGTGAGAGGGGTTAAGGACTAAGTCGCTTGCCTTCCGATGATGTTGCAGACCAGTCGGGGCCCAGTCTCGTGGTAATATGAGCACTCAATGAGATTTGAGTATTGAGGAGCCCTGTCAATGAACACCATCACAGATGATGTGTGTAGTATGTGACGCTCCTAATCGTCAAATGTGTGATCCATATCCCTAACTCATCTTCAAATTTGCATGCCCGTATAACAGAGACACATCTGCTGAGGTCTGTCATTTATGGTGAAATGCTTTCCGTTACCACGGTTAGGATTTCAAAAGTCGGATAATCTGTGAGCAGCATAAGAATTTGCTTGACTGAATTCAAACCTATAGTTTACTATAGTTGTCAAATCATCATCACCATTTGTTGAAATATACTTTGAGTATAAATTTTTTGTTTCTGTTTTAAAAACACTAACCTACAATAAGTTACCCCTGTAATATGAAATACAGACTTAAAACATGACAAGCAAGCATAATTTGATTAGACCCGCAGCTGACAGAAAACCATTGTACCCAAGTTTTCTTGTCCTACATATTCACAATTAACACGTGTACACTAAACTGAATGACAAAATTGTGCTAGTGTGTCCGCATGTGTGCCAGCTTCCATACCTTCAGTGTTCTTGGTGTGCCCTTTGCTCCTCCTGCGACGGCTCTTAGAACTGGGTGTCTTGCTTCGGGAAGCCAGATTGGCCTGGGCGGAGGCCTTGCGCCCAGCCTTGAAAGTCTTGGTGATGGTGGTGGGGTCAACGGGATCGGGCATGCTGCTGAAGCTTTCCTGGGAGGCCTGGTCAAAGTCCTGGGGTCGGGAGCGGTGGTGGGCCAGGGCGGGGGAGGAAGAGGGAGACTCTAGGTGCTCTGTATTGGATGGGTGATGCTGGATGGTGTTATTTGTGTAGGAGATGTTGTGCCAGCCCGCCGGCCTGAAGAGATTTATACAGAAAATAAATATATGAATCGCAGTCTAGACCAGAATTGACATAAATGCCCTTTTGGAAAAAAATAACAGACATACCGTCTCTCTGCAGCTGAGTTGAGAGGAGAGTGTTGCAGTGGAGGAGGGAAGCTCATGTACTCTGTCTTGACAGAGGTGTTGGGGTCTAATTGCTGCTGCTGGTCAGCCTGACATGTTGCACCCTGAGGGAACTCACCCATGGCAGGGGTGAACAGCGGACGGATGTTAAAGCCTGCAAAGAGAGCAATTTCATTTGTTTGAGTTACAGTGTGTTAATGCTCCATACATGAGCAATTAAATAATTATTTGGAGACTTTGGTCTCTTTTCTGGATGAGATTCTCCATCGCATAAGTGAGTTTTTCTTAATACTAGGTCAAGGTAAATGGCTTCTCCTGATCAAAAGGAGCGAGTTCTATTTTATTTCATTCAAATTAATTCAAAACAGACTCCGTATTTTAATTCCCCTGCACAGCAGAGAGCCTCAGACCCACTTGCTAATTAAGACACCCAGTGTGATTTTGCCTGTATATTATGGTGCATCATGCATAGCAACCATGCACATGCACAATCATTACAATGAGGGATGTAACACAATACTTCAAATCAATATCTCTGAAAACTCTGCAGTTACAGTATCATATTTTGGCAACATAACAATGGTGAATCAAGCCAATGGAAATGTGGGAGTTTAAATCAAGTCAAATTAATATATCTGTCCTCTGGTAATTATTTTGTTCCAAGTCAATTTTGGGAGCAAGTCTCATTACACTAGTATGCATGTGTTTTTCTACTTATGTAGGCATGAATATTGTCAAGTACAGACTCAAGATAAACTATCAAGACACTAATAAATACTATGTCCATCTGAAGACAATTTGCTAACAATGTCTACACAAAACTGATAACAGCCAACAAATTCCTTACTTAAGGCTAGAAGGTAGCCCATCTTCAATTTTCTCTAATATCAAATGAACTGTGATAATGACTACTACCATTATATTCTACAACACTTTGTGAGAGCTGCTTTCTATCTGCAGATTTCATTTTATAAAACGGATAGTTATGGCTATCAGTTCTGATTGGCTGAGTCACTTATCCATTGTAAAACACACCTGTGACCACTTAAAACTTAGTTTAAATATTAATGCAAAAATGACTACTCATTCCGGTAATGGCAAGAACATTGATTAGCTACTGTACAAGAACTACATTGCTTGGTGGAAGAATAACATGTAATAATTATTATTATTTCAATATCACTGATTAAACATAAAAGATTTCTTGAGTTTTCTTTATTACAATGGTGTGTTACTACCATTTTATAAATGCAATTAAGTACTCAAGGCTGTGCTTTACATTGATTTTAGAACAGCTAAGAGGGTTTTTGGCACTCAACATCACACCATGTAAAATCACTGTAAAGCACGGCTCTTGTGGCTTATTACTTAAATATCTCCCCTCTGTTGCTCCTGATGCATACCAGTCTATCAGAAGTGTTTTGTTCAAGAATCAAGCCCAAGAGCTAATACATATGCACGACGTACTGGGAGAAAGTGGGGAGAAGGCAGCGGTTGAGATGCCGGGTATATTGAGAGTGTTGGTTGAAGGATGCATGGTAGAGAAGGGCAGGAAGAAACCGGGGGAGACTGGGGGACAGGAGCTTGATTCCTGGGACGAGGCCTGGGTCTGGGCCTGCTGACCTGCTGATGAGGAGGAGGGCTGCTGCTGCTGCTGCTGCTGCTGGCGGAGGAGCTCATTCAGGACTTGCTTTAGCCTGGAGGAATGACAGAATATGACAGAATATGGGACATTTAAAAAGGTGAACCACTACATAGAAAGAAAGTGGTGCTACTTTTGTATGCTATGGGTTTTACCTTTGTACATTGTTTTGCTGCCAGGCCAGCTGGGTGTAACACTGGTTGAGCTGGTGCATGACCAGGTGGACCTGGGGTGATGACAGGTTGTTGGGTAACACATTGTACTGACCTGTCAGCAGGGTTTGCAACATATATGACAGTGTCTGTGAGAGGTGAGAGAGGAGAGAAATGACATTTATGTACTTGTTGACAGTCAAAAAAATGACACCCATCCAAGGACAGGATAGAAAGCCACAGGCTGAGTGACAGCACTGGCATTTCAATTGGGACACACTAAATTAATTCTATAATAGCCATACATCTTAGTAAATGTCATACCAACATCACCATGTGATGTCAATTACCAAGGTTATTCTATGCGTGTGTGCATGTGCATACATTTGTTTAGTAAGCCAACCTGCTGGTCCTGCAGTAGTGTCTGACACATGCTGGTGCTGAAGTCCAGTTGTCTCTGCAGTTGGCTGACCTGCTCCTGCCAGTGGTATGAGCCCTCGGTGAAGGAGAGCTCGGAAGCCCAGCGCAGGTTCTCCTGGCGTTGTGTACCTCCACACTGGCTGCCAGACTGGTTCAGAGCCCTGGACTGCTGCTGTTGCTGTTTGGCCCTAGCCTTGGTATGAAGAGAGGGATGCCCACTACCCTCACCAGAGAAAGCTGATGGAGGCTTCAGGTTACTGGAAAGACAAAGACAAGTTAGCACATGATTTTAGAGGACTGAGATTTTGGATATCAATACTGGACATCTACATAATTCCTTCTGCAGCCACTTAGTCCGACCTTCCTTGGTTCTTTCTGTTGCTGAAAGAACGCTGGTTCCTGTTGGAAGAGTAGATGATGTCATCGTTAGAGCTGCTCTCTGCACCATTTTCCTGCTCTTCCACCTCCTCAGCGCCCAACTCTGAGCGATAGCCATCCTCATCATCATCAAGGTGACATGGAGTAGAAACCCAGTTGGCCATTGTCCTAATGACAGATGGGCAAAAAAAGTACAAAATTAAACAGTCTGTGGAAGGGTCACCAGTTTCAATCCCTAGAGTAAAGCACAAGAGACCGATAGTACAATATGGTTGCTCTGGCCAGCTCACAGGTACAGGTTACTCCCACCAGTGTTCCAGGGGGAAAAAAGGAAGGGAAAACAAATTAAGGGAAAAATACGGTAATCATTCTGTGGGTCATCTGTCAAAATTGTTTTTCTGCAATATTCCATGGCCTTTAAAGGAGAGTACTGGTGTAATTTAGAGTTATAGCCAATTTACTACTGTCTACGTCTAGTTTACATTTCCACAATGCATGCTGTATGTAATTAGACACACTTCATGGTGTCAAACCTAGCTTGAAATACTGTTGTCCCAGCTAACAAAGATGCCTCAAATAAGAAGACATGGATGTGACAATAAAGCTTGTAAGGAGACATGTTTTTGAGGGATTATTTCCTGGCAGAGACATTATGTCTTCCTGTGGGTGTCAGGTGACAGGGCAGGAGGTGTGGGTGAAAGTAAGCAGAGCGTAATGTGATGTGCACATTGATATGAAAAACCTAAACTCTGGCACAATAAAATAACAATAAAACAAAGAAACCTTGACAAAACCAAAGCAAGGCTTCATGTTTACTGTAATGGATTATCTAGCTCAGGCAATTTTCAAGTCTGTGGAAGTTGTTTTTCATATTGAACAAAAATGAATGGCAGCAAATGGCTTCTTCTGAACGTAGGAAAACGAGCCCTGATATTTAGAACTAAATTATGTGGAGACACCACCAGGAATAATGTAAAAGAGAGGGGCAACCTAGACAATTGGCACACCAGTATTATCCTTTAAAAACAGAGTAAAATAGTTTCTTTAATGAAATGCAGATAGAACATTTTCAGTTATCATCCTAAGTTATGTATTGCTTTTGATGGATCAATAAATCCATCATAAGAAATAAACTATCTTTACATATAACCAAATTGTTGCCTGATAAATGAAATATATATATATTTTTAAAGCTTTTAAAATTGAAAAAATAGATCAGGCTTACAAGCTGTCAGAAAATGTACCGTATTGTGCCGAATATAAGACAGGGTTTTTTTCCTAGGAAAAAATCTGAAAAAGGGGCATCGTCTTATTTTCGGGGTCTAGACTTTTAAATGTCATTATACATTCACAACAACAGATCGCGCCAAACTAGTGTTCCCCAAGCGAGCCACCGTCTTTCTCTCTGTATCTCCCTCTCACTCTCACACACACGCAGCCTGCGCACAGGGGCCACACACACACACACACACACACACACACACACACACACACACACACAGGCGCCTGGAGAGAGAGAGAGACACGGCGACCAGCTCGAACAAAGTGGCTCAAAAGTTGGGCAAGTTAACAAACAGCAGAGGAGGAGTTACGATGCCAATTTTAAGATCATGGTTATCAACGAAGCAGAGTCATCAAACAACTGTCGAGCAGCCAAGAAATATGATGTTACAGAGTGTAATTCTGTAGAGAATAAGTGTGTTCCTCGCTCTCTCTCTCTCTCTCTGTCGCTCTCTCTCTTTTTCCTCGAGCATGCGCAGTTCAACAATGGCCCGGTCTTCGAGCATGCGCAGTTCAACAATGGCCGTTCTTCACGCATGCGCAGTTCAACAATGACCGGACAGA
>OMLI01018240.1:0-10752 GCA_900302605.1 Rondeletia loricata
TGTGTGTGCATGGTTTTAAGAGAGTATGAGTACATATGTGTATGTGTGCGTGTCTTTCAACATGGCCCAACTGTGGTAGACCCACCTCGTAAAGCTTGACTATGGCTGTGGGTACAGTAACAGTAATAGGCAGGAAGAGAGCAGGAGAGTGATGCAACCAGGGAGGGAGAGAAAGAGGGGGAAAGACAAAGTGACAGAGGCAGAGAAAGACCTAGAGATAGACAGAAAGACAGAGATGGAGACATACATTTAGAGAGAGACAGAAACAAAAACAAAGAGAGAGAGACAAAGACAGACAGATAGAGATACATAAACAGACAGAACACATAAGACAGTGGATGATGAGAAAGAAAGAGTTTTTCTCAGAAGTCATTTTCCTAATCTACATGATAAGTGACCAGGCCTCAGGGCTTGGCCACAGATCTGTATGATTTATGGGTCTTCGTAAGTCTTCGTAAACGCAAAGTCCTGTGAACCGAATATATCAGATACAACCAAGTCTGGATGAGCTGAAAAAGCTGTGTGTGTCTGTGTCTCTGAGTGTGTGCATTGCGCCTTCATTTACGTGCCTCTGTGTATGTATGTGTACATATATGTACATGCATGAGCATATGTATGTGTGTGTATACTGTATGTGCCTGTCATCATCTGTGCATGGATGTGTTTGTATGTAATGAGCATAGAAGGCTGTATCTCATCCACAGACAGACATCTATCCCCGTTCCCATCAGGGCTGAGGCTCCTTCCTTCCCATCTGCTGGGCTCAGTGACTCATGGTTGTTATCTGTGGACTCAACACATTACTCAGACTAATGTCCAAATCCAGACTACAGCACTGATCATGCAGCAATGATGAAGCAGAGCTGAAGGTGGGGTTTGACTGTACAGAAGCTATACTTGCTCTGTGTATGTGTATGTATGTGTGTGCATGTTCCTGTGTGTGTGTCCATACAGTAAGTACAAGCGATGGGTCATAAAAAAAAGGAATATTCGAATATTGGTTCATGGGGATTGTTGACCACAGAAATAGAATGGATAGAACGGTCATTCCCATTCAAATTAACAGTCTGAGCGGCGGCCATTTTTATGTTTACCGTCGGGCTAGCTTCAGTATAAACGGACTTACGGCAAGTCGCTGAGGTGAGAGACTTTGCAAGAAGGACCAAAGCAGTGGAAAACTGGCGTCTTGCATCAGCGGGGAGGCGACTTGCAGCTGAATTAAGTTGTCACTCATGCCACCACTAGGTGGTGGTCTTGTTGCTGTCTTTTTAAGTAGGTCAAAAGTTTTGACATCTGTGCACAGTTGCAGAAGTGGTTATAGCTCAGTTAATCTCAGTTTCAGCCGATGTCCATTAAATGTTTAAAGTTAGCAAACTTTTCTTCTCCACTAAAGGTAGGCTAAGCTACATTAGTTTATAGCATTTAAGGGATTATATTAAGTTAAAGGTACCTGTTTGATGATGTTTACCAGCTAGGTTTGCTAATATGCAGATGATGTTGACTAGAAGAGCTAGCGAGAGAAGCGCAATCTTTGATAATGTTACGTTAACCTCGTCACAAACGTCAGCTTTCAGTTGAGTTTTGACAATTGGCTGAGCACTTGTGCAACAGACCCTGGCACACAGATTCAAATGTTCATAATTCTTTTATTCTCCTTGCTTCTCAAGCAAGTGTGACACACTTTACGGCCTTACTGCCCAGACTTGCGTTGTCACTATAGCAATTAACCCTCAAAATTCCATAATCGACATTTTATGTTGTACATTTCTATCCATTCTATTTCTGTGTTGTTGACTTTTGTCAACTTTTGACTTTTTAAGCCGAGTAAGATCTCTGGCCGTAGAACAGCCACTAGAAGGCTTCTGGTGTCATAAAAAAAAACCTCATCCTCTGGTAGCTGCTTTGGTATGTCTTTATCAAAGCCACACAGAAGCCCAGCATGGGAAAACCTCAAGAAAGTTGCCTTTCTAGGACTATCTTTTTTGGTGCAGGGTATGTGGAAGAGAGTTGTCGTACCATGGCTCCACAACAACAATGCTGAATCTCTAAAGGCATCCAGCTATTTCTACAAATGAGGAAGATGGACCTAGCCAAACTAGCATGACAACATTTGTCCAAGCTCCTCGGAAGTGTGACAGAAGATGAACTGAGGAAATCCCTGCCCTCATTGCAAACATGATTGCTAATGATATACAACTGATCAGTACCGTAGAGAGCAGAAAGTGATGCGATTGTTTTAGCCCATAATATGCTTTTAGACTTTGGAAATATTGGCACACACCGAATATTTGAATATTAGACCAGGCACTGAATATTTGACCATGAGAAAATGGACTTGCACATCCCTAGTATGTACGCCAGTATTGAGGCCAGATCAGGGGTTTGGTGCAGCAGAACAGCAGCTCTGTTAGGCTCCAGATGTTGATAAGAAGCTCCAAAGCCATCCATATCCCCCCTTCCACTTGATTCCTAGCCTTCATAAATCCACATCAGCTCTCCTGGTGTTGAAAAGACAACCAGACGCTGCACAATCACTGCCTGTGCCACAGCTGAAACCCAAGCAGCCCCAATTCAGAGTGCAATTTCAGCTGTTATCTGTTCTCTTATCCTCTCTCTCCTACACTCTTCCAATCTCTCTCATACAGTATACACACAAAAAATACTCTGTCTCTCTCATTGGAAATCACACTGAAGGAAAACGCTCAAAGTCACAACCAAATGTGACCTGGCCCTTGTCAGCAAGATAGCTAGCGTTCTTAATGAGAGACAAAACAGACTTGGGCCTGACTGCATTAATGTATCATTACCATATCCATCATGGACATACATTGCACTGTGTGAACTCTAAGTGAGCCCCAATGTAATGTAAGGAGAACAGGAGAGACACTTCTGAGCTCATTAAAATAAACAGACTTCTGCTTCTGCTTTCCCACAGACCAGTTTTACACCAGTTACCTTGAAAACTGCTATCATTCAGCTGGCTCATGGGCTTTCTCTACAGTTCAAGCTGAGTTCTCTCAGTTTGTCATGGGGAGAAGGGGAGTCAAGAAATGTAATGTCTGTCATTAGCTGGGTTCCCATCCAAGTATTTTTATGCGAATTACGATGTACCAAATAGAAAACCTAAGTTTCCTTGATATTGCACACATTTTATTTGATGCTCTCTTGAGGCTGTAAAGTCCATAAAGAAATTACGCAATAAATAGCAATGGAAATGCATTTGTCAAATAAATACTGACGTAGACTTGGCATGATCCATCCTACAAATGGTCCAATCTAATTGTACAACAGTTCAAAAATGGCTTTGGACATTCTAAAATGTCTGTAACATATCTGTCCACCATGCCTGCAATGGTTGTACAACCATTAGCTGTTGAATTAATATATTACCAGGTGCATTTTTTAGTTTTCATCTTAAGCCAGCATAAAATATGGCCAACATCAGCTGACACCAATGAATAATAACAACTTGCCCAATACTACTCAATTATTGAAGGACTCTTTCCATTTTTGCTGTGACTGTGTTTTTGACGTTCTACGCTCAGGAAGCCTACATATTTGTTTTAATCCAGCTGATGGAAACACACCTAATTCACATTATTTCTTGCGACATTTCATAAGTTTGCTTAAAATTCACTTGACAGTTAGATGGAAACATAGCTACTGTGGTCTAGGATTGTCAGGCTCTCTTTTGCTTTTCTTTCCTCTTTCTCTCTTCTCCTTTGATATTCTCTCTCCTCTCATTCATTCCTCTTCCTCTCCTCCATTCTTCTTCGTCTCCTATCCTCTCCTTTTAGAATTTCTCCCTTATCTCCTGTCCTCTGTTGTTGCCTCTCCTTTTCTCTGTCTCCTTCCAGAAACTGACCGGCCTCATGATTCAGCTGTCCAACGCAACAAACATCCAGACGGCGGGCGTACAACCCCGTCTTCTCCAGCCATCCTCTTCAGCTCTCTCCACAGCCTTCAGCTTTTTGTAGAGCCATGCGGGACAATCGAGGACGAGATCCTGTCTTCAATTACCTTCATTTGTTTCAATCTCTCTGTGTGAACTCTGTTCCCTCAGTCTTTCAGCTTGGCCTTTTGTCAGTTCAGTAGACTTAGTAATGATCTCAGTGACAGATCAAAGACCTCTGGCTGAGATTTGGGGTCACTCAGGAAGCTGGGAATGCTGCACTGGAGAATCTGAAGTTTGCATGGCAATATGCAATGGATCCTCTCCTTTTGTCAGTCTGTCTTTGTATCTATCTGTCTCCCTGTCTGGCTGTCAATCAGTCCCTCGGTCTGTGAGTCTGTCTGTCAGGCAGTTGGTCTGTTTCAATCTGTCAGTTAAATCAAGTAAATTTTTAGAGCACTTTTAAATCCTCTTTTTAAATTTGGCAACATCTTTGATGCTAAGCGGTCATTGCTGGAGTGTTTTTGCACTGCATTTCCCAGAGATTAGTTGTCAATCAAACAGTGCAACCAGCACTGATGTGTTTTTCCTTGGATTTTCTGTTGATGAAGTTTGTGTTTCTGTAGGTTGCTCTTTTCTTTGTCTGTTCAGCCATTGTGGCTATCACTGCTCATTATAACTACCCAGTTCTTCTTCTATTTATTCTAAACAAACTACTGTTGCTGCTGCCGGAAAAGTAAAACGAAAACTCTGTGAGCCAGAGGATTTTTCCCGGTAAAGACCTACCCGACACCGGGTGTTTAGGGCAGCTAATGTAAAAGCTTTCAGGGTATAGGTTGAATCACTTTCGTCTTAGATCAATCGACAATACAGAGTAGCAAAATTGACATTCATTTATATATAAAAATCACAGATTATTTTAACAAACAGGTTTGTCACAAAGTGCTTTACAGAAGGGACACAGCAGCATGTTTGTCAGTGGATCAGTCCTTCAGTCCGTCTGCCTGTCAGTTGGTCTGTCTGCATGTATGTCATTCTCCACGGATGTCTATCGATCAGTCTGCCTGTGTCTGTATTGTACAGTATGTGTTCAGATAAGATGAGAGACTATCAACTACCACTCATCCCACATACAGCTGTCCTCATCTGAACTCACTCATATAAACCCAGTGTTCATCTACTTCTT
This sequence comes from Rondeletia loricata, assembly GCA_900302605.1. Taxonomy (NCBI): domain Eukaryota; kingdom Metazoa; phylum Chordata; class Actinopteri; order Beryciformes; family Rondeletiidae; genus Rondeletia; species Rondeletia loricata. The sequence goes on from OMLI01018240.1 coordinate 5,079, forward strand.
CTGAGTCGTCTGTATAAATGATGTGTGTATGTGTGAGAAAGAGAGTAAGATTGTGCATATGTGTTTTTACTCTCCATTAACCTCAATAACTATCACTGTGTCAGCCTCTTACATTCCCACCACTTCTCTCCAAACCGACAGAAGAATAATAAATACATCTGCTGGATATGGAGACAGAGAGAGAGAGAGAGGAAGAGAGGATGCTGTTTATAGGAAATAGCTAATATTGCTCTCCTCATCACCCTTCCTCCTTCTGTCTCTCTTTCTCTTTCTCAGTTTCAGTCTCTCTGTGTCCCTCTCATTTCCCTCTCTCTCGATCCACCTCCTCCTCTTCTTGCTTGCCACAGTAGATTGAAGATTACTCCTCTTAAAGACATAGCCTTAAGTGGTTGCACATTTGAACCATTTAGCAATTTAGTCTAATGGTTTCAGGATGAGCTGATGTTTTAGCTGCAATGGAGGGATGAAGGGATAGAGGGATGGAAGGGGTGTATGGAACAATGAAACACTAGTTCTGATTGGCTGGATATCCTCATCCAGGAAGAGGGTCACTGCAGTGTCAGTGCTACAAGGGATGAGCTCAAACAGCAATAGGATGATTTGGATCCACCAATTAGGAGAGACTCATAAAGGCCTTGTGTTACACTGAAAAGGTCATGGCTACACTGATACATCATCATAATCTTTTTTTCTTCTTCTGTGGATTAGAACAGAGAACAAGAGTTTGATGTTCTGTCAATGGTGTGAATTAGACAAATACAGCAGATTAGATTGCATTAAATGTGACATTGAGGTTACAAATTCCATGAGTCCAGGTGACTGATAAGCATGTTAGCTCACCAAGGACGCACAGGTTTGTGTGTGTGTGTGTGTGTGTGTGTGTGTGTGTGACCTGATGCTTCAGAGGAAGAGCCCCTTTGCATCTTTGGCCTGTTATTAGTGACTGATGAGTGAAGCTGTGGTTTGAACACCCCTCACTGACAGAGTGTGTGTGTGTCTCGCTGTTAGACGATGTCACTCCTGTCTGCACACACACTGATGATAAGGAGGAAGTGTTTATACCCATCAGAGCTGTGTTTAATCCACTCAAACATCACACACATACAGACAGGAATGCACCGTGCACACACACAAATAAAAAACGCTTGGGCCACCTGCAACACAGGACTTCCAAACCACTATCAGCTGCCCTCCATTAACAAACCATGGCACTAAAACAGTGATGAGTCAGCTACTCTAAACACACTACAAATGCTCCCCAGACTGGCTTATTGTAGAACAACTGGACAGATATGGAGGAGAGAGAGATGGGGGGATAGGGACGAAGGACAAGTGGGAGGGGATAGGAGAAAGACAGAAAGGATGGGAGGAAAGAGGGACGGGGAGAGAAATGAGAGAGGGAGGAAAGACAAGAGGGAGATATGGGGATGGGGGAGGAAGAGCAGAAGAGAGGGAGCGAGGAAGGGCAAGTCTTTGAAGATAGAAAAGCAGCAGCAGCAGCTGCCGGAGAGACTGCACTTATCCATCAGCCTCTAATCTGATAGTTATAGTGAGGACACAGTCCACATCTGGGGGGACAGAAGCCTGTTTGGTCCAATTATCTCTCCATCGCTGTCTAATGCCTGAAAAGCAACACATGCATGTCTGCAAGCATACATACACACATGCACAAATGTGCCACATGCATGCACGCACACACACACACACACACACAAACACACAACATATACGCACACGTATGCATATACACAAAAATGCATGTAACACGCATGCACAGAGGCACGTGCACGCAGACATGTACACAAAAATGCATGTAACTCACATGCTTGCTGATGCACATGTAGGCAAACACACACACACACACACACACACACACACACACACACACACACACACACACACACACACACACACACACACACACACACCAGAAATGTTATGCTGCTGGGCATAATGGAAGACGGTAAAACACTGGTCTTATAGACTGTTGTTCATCTCATAACACCACTGCACCATTCCTCATCCATGCAATGTTGAGACGCCACAGACAGTGGGAGCGGCCAACAATTCATCTCCCTTCACTTCAGACGTCAGTCGGCTAATGAAACAGGGGAGATGACGGGACCAATCCCAAGGTGATCCAAAAAGCCCAAAATGAATGTCTCCCTGGAAATCTTAAACTTTGAAAATGTTTTCTGTCTAGACTCATGAAATCCACAGAGGAACTAGCAAGTAAAAAAATGTTTGCACCTTGTGAATGAATGGCCCACACCATTTTAGGGAATGAAACGGGAGAGTAGGAGCCATGTTGGAGGAAAGCTGTTCTGACCCAGAGTATTACTTACTATCTTTTACCCCTGACGTTATCTTCAAAACACACTGTTACAGGAGTTTTACTGTTTGAGCTGCATGACTCATTACAATGACAATGAACTGGCACAGGCTACCAGTTCTGCTACTGCCAACAACTGCTACAGCAGGAAATCTCCGTCTCTCAACCATAGTTGGTCAATAATCCATGTAGTAGCATTACCTAAACCTCCACACAGCTGAAGAATGCAGACCAAGAGCCCTGGTCTTTGGTTAAAATCCACAGAACTCATATACTCCTCATACCTTGACCTGCCAAGGAAATAGCTTGTGATATCACCAACCATGTTATTGCACAAACCTCCCGGCTCAGCATTATCACTAACGTTATACAGCAAACGTACCAGCCTTACATCAATTACAATGTCATTTTCAGATGATAAGCAAATAAAAGCCTTCAGTCAGCCCATGTAACCAGGGCCTGCATTTATCATACTATCATGACCATGTCTTATATTCCTACAGCATCTTAAAGCAGACGTGCTTATTTACTTGACCCTTATTCACCCAAGCTGACTAACAACACATTCTTTCTTCTTGACAGCAGCTGTCTATGGGAGTAGTTACAGGGGAAGGAGTGCTGGTTTGTGACCAGTTTACATTTTAAGTCAAGGTGAAGTTCGTGCATTTATGAGACCTAGGACCGGTGATCTTAGATCAGTACTCTACTATTCTTAGAAGCTTTATGAACATGGTGGCTGGGCTTTTAATTGTGAGTCAGAGTGGGCCGGTGGAAGCTAATCTCTAGTGGCTATTAGCGTCGGGAACCGGTCCTTTCATCTGCGGGGCTTGTATATGCTGTGGGGGAAGAGAGTGGTGCTAGGGCTGCCTGTGTTTACTGCCTGTTTATCTGAGTGGGCATGTGGGGGGCTGGAGGGCCACGGCAGGTCAAACCACACACAGCGAGAGGAGTCCAAGACCCCCGGAGGACCACTCAAAGTGATGAGAGTTTACTACTACTACTACTGCTGCTGCTGCTGCTGCTGCACACGTAAGTACGCAGAGACACACACACACACAGGCTGACACGCACAAACACCCCTGACTCAGAGTGATGAGAGTTTATTACTACTGTGTTGAGACTAAGTGCCCCTGGGGCAGGAAGAAGAGTAGAGGGTTCCTGTGGGCCTTAAGGCCCCCAAGGCAGAGAGAGAGAGAAACACAGCTTGTAAGTAGGCACTTCTACACTGGATTGTAGCTTTCAATCTGCAGTATTTACTTTACAGAATGGGACTGAACTGACGTAATTTCAAGATAAACATGCAATAACACAGTAATTGTAATATTATTTTAAAGACAACTTCCTAATAAAAGAATCACAACATTGAGTAAGAAGAATTTGCTTGCACTGGGTTAATGATGAATTCCACTGCCATCTGTACAAGAGTGGTGAAAGTTGCAATTGTACCACATCTGAAGGCTGCAACTCTTATCACAACCATCAGGTGACAAATTAATGAATTGCTGCTACACCTATATTTAATCCAGTAATCAATGTATGACAGCATTTTCCTTCATAGCAGATGGTACCACTGCTACCACCTGTGTGATCCAGACCTTTAGTACCAGTGCCTGTACAGAGGACTGCTTTGTGCCTACCAAAAGAGAGAAAGGAGGGGAGAGGGAGAAAGCCACTAGCAACCAGCAAATCAAAGGCGAGCGGTCTGGTTTGTTTTCTCAGGGTACAGGGCCTGGGCGAAAAAAGAAAAAAAAAACGGCTAAATAAAATAAACCTTTAATTTGACTGAAATTGGAGGCAACAAGCGCTGCTGTAAGAAAAGGCTGTGAAGTGTGATTTTTTGCGGTTTGGGTTAATCCTGATTGAGGAACCCCTGAGTTGAAATGTCAGCAATATGAGACTAAAACAAAAATAATTACACCCAGGGTTAATGAACACAACCTGCCTGGGGCAGAGGGAATGAGGGGGGAGTGGGCGGTGGGGGTGGGGGGTGTGAGAGAGAGAGAGAGAGAGAAAGAACTACAAAACAAAAGAACACGTTAAAGGGGAATTTGCCCTCATTTCTCAAACTGAAAGGGTCGAAATCATAGACCCATATTTGTCTTCATCCGAGCAGCTAAACCACTAAGTCCCCTCGGTAGAATAATAAATTGTAAGTGAGCAGGCTGGCATCCTGATACAGGGCCATCCATCTGGGCCTTTGCTATGCCCAGGGTACCATTTCCCCTTAAGACTAATGACTTATGTGGCTAAAGCATGAAACACAGAGTATGACACCACACCACCTCCCCTTTAACTCTCACCCTGCCCTGCAAGTGTATACTCCCTCTCTCCGACCGGCTTTCATCTTTGCGGTTATGTCTACATACACTATCTCAGCTGTGCAGGGAGCCGCCTGTAATGATAGCACTGGTCACTGCTGGTAAGAGGCAGCCTGCACCTTACAGTATTGCACGTGTGTGTGTGTGTGTGTGTGTGTGTGTGTGTGTGTGCGTGCGTGCGTGCGTGCGTGCGTGCGTGTGTGTGTGAGTGACAATTTCATTCAATGAATCTATGGTAAATGTATCAGTACCTGGGTTTCCATCCAAGTATTTTTATGCAAACTATGATTTATAAAATTAGAAAAGCTGAATGGAAACGGAACATTTTAATTTAAATTCCCCAATAACAAACGTTTTTATGCTCACCAGAGTGGGAAAAGCTTTTTGTTGATAAAGAAATGAATGAATGGCGATGGAAATGCATTTGTCAAATAAATAATGACGTAGCGACATTTGTCTGTAAAATATCTGTCCACCATAACCTCCTATACATGTCATACATGCTGCCTCTATGTATAAGGTACCTGTCATGGTTGCATGGCCATTAGTTGGTGCATTACAATAATGCTAAGGGCATTTAATTGTTTTTCTCTTCAGACAACATGGAATATGGCACAGGATTAGCCCAAATGAGATGCTAGATGAGATGGTGTTGAAACTGGACATGTGAGCATGTGTATATTTACTATTGCCCTATGCCACTCCAATAATGCATAGGGTTAGGGCACCTAAAAAGCACTAGCGCACTTGTTCACTTCAACTCAGCAAATGGAAATGCACCTAAAAAAATTCACTCATAATTAGCTAGACAATTGGTTGGAAACATAGCTTGTGTATCAGGTGTGAAGCACTTGCTCATTTTCTGCACGCAGGCAGGGGCGGAGCTTCCTATAGGCGACATAGGCGGTTGCCCGGCGCAGTTTTTGGCGCCCCCCTCTATATCTGCAACCAGTATTTTGACATAAAAAAGAAATAAATCTAACATAAGGGGAAAATGAGCCAAAAATAGTAGTGGCGGTTTTCT
>OMLI01018243.1:0-11140 GCA_900302605.1 Rondeletia loricata
AAAAGTATTCGTTTGATTCAGGATTTGTCTAATGTATCTTTAATTTTAATTATGCGATAGTGTAAGGGTGAAACTTGTTGGTGAGTAAAAAAATGGGGATGTGTTCGCCCAGGGCGGCACATAAGCAAGGAACCCCACTGGCTGTACCTTGGCAATATTTCTTTGGTGGAAGAATGCGGACTTGGTCACCTTGTTTATGTGGGTTTTAAAACTTAAATCAGAGTCTAAAATTACACCTAAACTTGTTACTTCCGATTTATTCTGATGAGCCAAATTTCCTAATCTATTTGAAAAGGTGTTTAGTTGATTAAAAACTACTTTTTCAAGTATCTTGCTCATGAAGGGTAAGTTAGATAGGCCTGTAATTACTTAGCACACTACAGTCCAAATTAGATTTCTTTAATAGTGGTTTCACAACAGCAGTTTTAAATGCGTTGGGGAAGATTCCAGTCTCAAGAGATGTGTTAATTATTTTTAGAACAGATGTGGAGACTATAAAAAATATACAAAATTTAATTAAAAACATTTATCATATTAAAGCTGTCATATTAGTGGGTGTGTTAACACAAGACAGCCTTTATAATTTACAATAAGTTATGGTCCTGGGTAAGTCAATGGGTTGAGCAGGGCACTGCTAGGGTCAGGTATTCACTTATACATATTCACTATACTGAATATGTTTGTACTCACGGTGCTGTAAGGCACTTTGGATAAAAGGCTCCACCAAAGCGTTTATGGTAAGTCATATTATGATGTAGCAATAATTACCTACTTACGCCCCTAGCAATATTATATTCAATCATAATATTCTTTTCACTGTATTGAAATGTATTTTTTTAATCAATTAAGGAATTGTCTCCTTTCGTCGAACTTTAGTGCTCGCAATTTCACTTTATCTTAATTAAATCAATAATATTACCTTAATTATGTCTGGTTTAATTGCATGTTAAGTATCCATTGTTTTTTTGTCATGTTTGTGTTTCTTTCTTTCATTTAGTCGACCTTGAGTCTGAAATCCCTGTGTGTCCTTCATTAGTAATTAACAGCTCTTCTCCAGAGATGTACAGATGTGTGTTGCCTTTGTCCAGATCCTTGTTCTCACTCGTCTCTCTGTGGTGTCGGAGTGTGCTGGTGACCTAGTGCGAATTACAATTCTCTGCAAAGCGGGGGAAATTACCAGCACCCCTTGAACTTCAGAAACCTCCCGCATGAGATGAATGAGTTGCATTCATTTCCTGAAATGACTGCCTCCAGAATACGGTGGAGCTGTCTCTGGAACGCTTTTCTCTTCATGTTGAAGGGATTTTCTACAGACATTACACAGGGCCTGAAATGTTAGCCCTTAGCTGTGGCTTATGTTTGATTACAATCTGTTATTAAATTACAATCATCTGTTATTTGATGAACAACAAAATCAGTCTCCCTTAGTGGTTTATTCAGTGGAAAAGCTGGACTTTGTCTGGCATACACTTGTAGGAAGTGTGTGTGTGTGTGTGTGTGTGTGTGTGTGTGTTTATGTGTGTGTGCGTGTGTGTGTGGGCGAACATTACATCCTATTAGTCACCTGTTGTTTGCCTGTTGCTGACAGACTTAAAACGTAATTATCTAGTTTCTCTTAGATGAACAGTATGGCTTTGAAGAAGACGTACACGTACACACATGCGCACATACACACACACACAAACACACACACACACCTACACATGCCTCTCAGTTAGAAGATTGTCTGGATCATGCTTATTTCATGGATTAGTTACAGGAGGGGCTTTTAAAATTGTATCTGAGGGAACATTTTTGACGGGGACCTCTATGTAACCTTGCCACTTCCACGCTGTCTGCCAGACTTATGCTCATCTTCCCTGTAATAAAGTCAGACACAAAAGAATATCCTTTCTCTTGCCCTGCATTCTGCGAATGCTGCACTTCCTTCCTTTGTCCATCACACACTCATTTTGAGTGTGCTATTCAGTTGAAGGCATATTTCTGCAAAATATGTCATTTTGTACTGTTTAACCTCTGAAAGGGAAAGATCATGTGTTTTGCATAGTGCGGAGAAAGGACAAATTCCCAGCCAGGTTTCTTAATTGGAATCACCTTGAATTCAGAATGTTGGTATAAAACACACTTGATAAAGTTGTGAATAGATAAATTACTAATTTCAGATATTTGAAGTTACACCATAATGAGCGTAAAAAAATGGATCAAATCTCTCCATGAGTCTGGGGATATAAAGATAATCCCATTTTATTTCAATAATATAATCATTGACCAGTATACATGCTGTGGAATATTGCTGTGAAAACAAAGAAAGATGCCAATACTAAAATATGTTCAGAGATTAATCAAACAAAGCAAAAATAAATAAATACATAAAATGTCATGTCAATGTCATAAATGAAAACAATCTGTACCGTCAAATCTAAAGAACAAATATGTATGAAAACATTATGTACACTGGTGAGGAAGTGTAAGATGAGCTAAGTGAATGAGAAACACTCTAAACTCCTTCAACAACTACTGTCAAGGTGCCCTTGAGCAAGGCACTGAACCCCCAACTGCTCCAGTGGAGCTGCTCAGTGGCCACCAGTAGAAGATTGTTGTGTGAATGTAACTGTGTGTAAGAAGTGGGAAACAGGGCTCTGCTGAACACACATGCTCAGTCAACCTTCCCTAGATCAGTCAGAGCCCTGCTGGTTTTCATTCTAGCCAACTAGTCAGTGACGTTGCTACAACTTGGAAGTGTTCACATGTAGGCTATAACTCGTTGGGACACCCACATTCAAAATCATTTTTATTTATGAATTTAAAATCAACCATAAAGGAACTGCAGCAGACATTTCTCATTTTTCATAAGCAGAGCTGATTGTATTACTGTGAATATTACTGATAATTTAGATTTTTATTATCTTGGACTGCCGACATTGGTGGATTCGTTACAGTGTTTGCCATCTGTGTACACACTTATGCAATTTGTGATGCCGTGTGGGAGATATCGGAGCCTACAAAACAATGTCACATATCCTACTTGTAATTACCACTAGGAGATTGACGTGAACGGTTTTTCCTAGTTGGCAGCTCGTTTTTATGGTAAATCCAACATGACATGAACGTGGCATCACAAGTCAACCTTTGGTGGCAAGATAATTATCTCACCAAAAACCAAAAAACATCTTCAAGGCTGAGACTCCCACTTCTTCAGAAATAAGGAGGAATAAGACAAAGCTCATTGGAAAAAGTCCCAGGAGTGAACCATCTTGTCAGCTTCTCATCATCTTTGGGCTGAGCCAAACACAAACCAATATGTCATCACACCAGTGGCAATTTGGACATTACAATTCTGGTGGGGCCACACAATATTCACACAAGAAAATGTGATGATGCAATCATACCATAGAGATATTACACTGAATTATACTGACACAACCAATAAACTGCGCACCAGTGAGAGAAGGAGAGACACTGCGTTGCTTTGCTGTAACCAATGGATTAGGAGTAGCCTACCAGTGATGACAAAATGCCAGCCGAATAATGCAATCTAAAATCACACAAACAATGAAGATCTAACAACATATATTGTCACACCAGTGTTAAATATCTCTCATCATCAAATAGTCTACTCAAGACCGAAACCAACATCAGCATATTGACAACAGAAACGTAAAGCAGTGAACGGCGCTCTGCCAATACATATCAATCAACAGAGCAATCAATACCTGAAGAATATAATAATAAACTCACCGATGAAGTTCACTTCTTGAAGAGGAAAGTAGCACTGCGGTCCTTCATGTGTGCAAACTTTAGCAGCAATTTACCTTGCTGCAAAATGTTATGGTATTTAAATAATCCACATGATTCATGATTAGGCTATAATGTTATCTGTCCCTCTTTTTAGCTAGCAGGATGTGCAGGTTCACACGCCCTTGAGCCAGTAAACTCAAATCAACCAATAGGATGCTTCTAAGGGCCCGAGCCGTCGGGCCCCACTCGCAGGGGTTTGCCCAGATCACTGCAGGAGCAGCAGGGCCCGCTCTGCCATGCCCTAACAAGGCAGGCAGCACCAGGCACAAAGACAAATTCACACACTACGAGGCAATATTTTTATAGAAAATAAATTGCATTCGATTAAGTAGACCAAGTTGAGTTTGCTATAAACATTTGGCAAAATGTGCAATGTTACGTCATGCTAATAAATCGATTTGAATCAAATTATTGAGGGAAGCCTATAACTTATTCTGCACAACATCGCCCTCTGGTGGGGCCGTGCCCCACGGGCCCTTAATGCAAAAACGCCACTGCATCACACTAACACTTTCCCATGTTTAAGCAGAAGAAATAAATGAAATATGCTAAGAACTAAAGATACGTGAATTCAAATGCATACATTTTCTAAAGCAGTTGTGTCCAACCATGTGCCATGGAGGGCCAAGAGTATGCAGGTTTTCATTACAACCAATCACCAGGTGATTTAATTGATTAGTTGCTCCCTCTCTGCTTGAAGGTGTGTTAATCTGTGAAATCAGCTGCTATAGTGATTGGTTGGAAGAAAAACCTGCAGAATCTTGGCCCTCCATGGCACATGATTGGACACCACTGTTCTAAAGTGTATGCCTACAAACAAATCAGTGGTTGGTTTATGGGCTCCAGGTCAGTCAATGACGCAGTGGCAGGGCAGAGTTTGCATTCGATATAAAACGGGCCCTCCCACCAACAGGCGCCTGACCTGCCCGCTCTGAATCAGTAGCGAGAAGCGGCCACATTAATCAAAACAAAAGCCCAAATGGATAAGTAACCTGACGGATAAACACTCCACAATTCACTGGCCAAATGTATCAAACATTTGTAGTTATGATGACCGGACCTCTCCCATTCTCTCGCCACCGCTCCCCAGGGGCCAGGCCTGGGGGGGCAGTCCTGGCCCAAGAAAACTCAAAGCCCTCGGAGACAAAGTATGTGGCCGGGCCTCTCCCATTCTCTCACCGCCGCTCCCTGCAAGTGGTAGCCCCAAAGGGACGCTAGATGGCTTTGATTCTGACGTGCCATTACTAGCGTCCCAGTCTCCGGCATCCAAGGTCCACATTCGACTTAGCCGAGAGGGACTGATCCTCCCCAACCATCTTGCGGATCATCTTCACACGCACTGCATTAACTTTCCTCTCACGACCATGGCCATACATGAGGCATGTGAAACTTTCAAGGACCTCCTTACAGCTGTCTGAGAGGCACCATTCCACACCAAGTTCCCTGAAATTGACAAATGCAGCTTAATTTCAAGTGTCATTTGGGTCAAGGAAGTGAAATTATGAAAAGAGTGCAATGTTACCTGAAGGCAGCCAGGTACTTCGGGTTTTTCTGCAGCTTCTTTAGAGGGCTGACTTTGCCCTTGCCCTTGAAGGAGCTGGTGCAATCTTCACCACTGAACACATAATATCCAAGCAAGGTATCACAGTATTCAGGGCCAAGATCAGTTGCCTGCTGACTCACATTCACCAGTTGTCGGCCCCTTCCAGTACCGATATCGATTAACTGTTAACTTGATGTTCTGTGCATGGTACAGCAAGATGAACAAAACATCACTGTCCGGCGTGCGGACAACTGCCCGTTTAAACCCGAGCTCGGCAGCGTGGTGACAGTAAAGCACGATTCTCGTTTCCGTCTCTTCTTGGTTTGATCTCAGGCTATGGACCTCCTTAGATGTGACCTAAGACATAAAACTGCACATTAATTTATAGCCTTTTCTTTCTTTTTTTTTTTTATAGAATAAGAATATGTGAACATTTTATGTATTTACATTGTTGATTTACCTCGCCATCTGCTGCTGAGAGGGAGTGCGCCAAGCCTTCTACGGACAGGATTGCTGTCCCACAACGTGCCAGCCTCTCTGCTGACACTGCAGAGGTCCAGACTCTGTAGAGCAGCTGACACAACTGCTTCTTGTTGTCCTCATTTGTCAGAAACAGCTTGAATTCTGGTGCCCGCACTGTCTGGGGCCCCGCGATAATACATCTCTCTTGCGCTTTGATTGACTCATGCTCATAATTGTCAGTGGAGAAGATGAAGTTTTGTTTGCCACCATGTTGTCCAGCACCTGCAGGCAGATCTCTCCATATGTGTGTGGCAGATTTGTCAAGGTATGGAAGAGGTCATTTCCATCTTGGATAAACATGGCACCGAGAGGGTAGTCTGGCACATGTGTATCACTGAGCAGGTAATGTACCATGGATGCTTTATTTGTCTTGCAGAAGAAGCCATCTGGTGTTCCCAGTGAGTGAGGGACAGGAGAGAGAGTGTAGCGCATCACCTCTTCAAGGTCAATCGGTTTCTCCATTAGTTGTGATTTGATGAAAAGGGTGAAGGCATGTTGGCTCTGTTTTTGAAATTGGATAATCTGCAATGCAAAGCCCAAGTGTTGTCATAAGTCATGTTTCTCAAGCTTTATAGACAGAAATCATACAACCTCTACAGTTTATATGATGGACATTACTAGGGTTACATTTTATCAAATATACAGTGTGTGCTACAGCTTGTATGTTTACCTTGCCCTCTGAGGATGTGAGTTTCACTTTTTTGTTAGTGTGCGAAGCTTCTGCCTTGGCAGCTTGTCAAAGAAGCTGGTCGGATCTCTGCTCTGCAGCCATTCCTTGATGAATCTGTCCTTCATCTCCTTCCCCAGGGCATCAGCACGCAAGACATCGACCTCAACCTCTCGAGTGACAGGTGCACCAGATGCGATATTGTAGAGTCTGGTCTTGTCAGGGACACACCAGGGGTTCATAAAACAGCTGGTAAATGCCTTCATCACTCGCTGCACCGCAGCTTCACTCTTCGTAATTTCGGCTTTCTCAAGCTCTGTGCATTCCACCGCTGGAACTGTCTGGGTTGCTGCTCATGCCACACATCTCGAGAAGTTGTTCAAAGAATTTCCCTCACGTGGAAGCAGTGCGGCAGAAGCGTGTGTATGTGTCAAACATCTTAAAGATGCCCCACAGACCACCTGAATGGAAGGGATACATGAGTGGAGAGATGTGAAAATGTTGAATACTTAGTGTGTGTAGCGGCAATAATTATTTTATCATCTGAATTAAACTGCAACAAACCTGATGACTTGGCAAACTTAATAAAAGTATCCTCCATGTTCTTATCAACCGCAGCGAAGGCCCCAGGGATCAGCGAGCATGCCACTGTGATCACACCCTTGCTCAGCAGATCCCATCCATGAGGATGAGAGAGCTCAAGGTTAGTCAAGAACACATCAAACCAAGCCAGATACCTGAAATTAGAATACAGAGGCAATACATTCATCATCTTTCAATGTGGAAAAATATTTTCCCAGTAAACAATTATTCTTGAAATAAATGTATTCCCTGTGCAAGAGATTTTACAGTACCTGGCATAGTTCTGGCCATCATATGCAAAGAAGAGGTCAGCCATCTCACTGTTGCACTTGTGGAACAGTTTTACAGCGAACAATAGCATGAGGAGCACGTGGCTGTTGTCTAGGGACGACATCCACAACACTCCTGTCTTGCCGAGGTGACCCTTCTTGACTTTGTCCTGGAAGTTGAGGTAGGCTTGGATGACAGCCTTGGTTGGTTCGTCATTGAGAGCAGCATCAAGATGCTCACGGTTCATCTGTTCGATCAGGTTGAAGAGAGCCAATGTATCGATCTCAATACCCTCCTCCTCAATGAAAACTTCTACCAGCAAGTGCTCAGCTGCCTCTGTTATGGTTCGAAGACACCAAATAGCCAGGGCCCAGTTCTTCCCACTCAGCACACATTTGAGTGATGCACTTGTCACTAGTTTGGCTTCAATCAGGATGTCTGCATACCCTGCGCCATGCATTTTGCACCCAGTGATTCTTCCTGCATAATTGAAGCCGGTATGAAAGGGTCCAATTAGTATGATGTGCCGCTTATATCTCTTCATGAACTTCCAAATGATAGGGCAAGCCTTCATCACCACACCAAGATCAAAGGTGCTCACAATATGCTCCTGTCCCACTTCATCTGTAGCCGCCTCTGTTCGATCCAGCAACTCTGCTACAGTCTCATTGGCAATGATGGGCTGGTCAATAGGAGTGAAGTAGTCAATATGTGACTTTCTCTCAGGCCTCACTCCTGTAGCTGAAATGAAGCCACCTTGTCCTGACACCTTCTGCTTGCCACGCCAACTGCTAAGGATACGTGCAAGCACCCAAGCATAGTACTCTGACATGGCCTTGTCATAGACAGCTGTGTGTTCTGGAGGGTGAGTGAATGAACTACCCTCGGGAAATGTTGGACCCACCCGATTGTGTATATGCAACTCTGGTAGTGTCTCTGGTGTAGGTCTATATTTCTCTTCCTGTCAAACAGGGATTTTTCTCTCCTTGACTTGATCTGCAAGTTGGGGCACAACTTCCTGTATCATTCCTGCCACGGAGTTGACTATGTGAGAGCCATGAACATTGGTCAAGTTCTTGTTGAGGTTGTCCCATTCGACATGCAGAATCTTGTTTGCCTCACCACACAAAATTTGAGGAGTAAGGTATGTTGATGCCTCGTCAAAAGCCACTGACGTTGCTGCTTCCAAGTCAAGTGTAAAGTTGTAGGTCTCACAATGGCCGAGACGCTGGAGAATTGTAGTTAGCTGCTTGGAGCGGTACAAATGCCTGACAGCCATGGCAAGGAGGATGTGTTTGGATAGTTTCCACTCAGCATTTGTGGCTGCTTGGCACAGATCCTGTGCGATAGATACAACCACACATGACATTTGCTCATCATCTGTACACTTCCCACCAGACAGTAACAGGTTGAGAAACCGTATCAATTCTCGCGGTAGCTGCTCACTGGGTTTGATCTCTTTTGATTCAGAGAAGGCTTTCTGAATCAGAGAGCGCAGAGTCAGAGCAGTGTCTCTGATCTGATCCTTAGTACCAAGCTTGTATGCTGCGACAATTGCATCAGACACTGTAACAGCTTTGCTGTACACCAGGAAAAATGATACACATGGTGTCAGCTGGACCTGTGCAAAGTCCACTGCGTTTTGAATGACACTGTCTTTTCTTAAGCGTTTTCCTTAGTTTCTCTCCTCTATAATCACTCTGGACATGTTTCCTCATTTCTTTGATATATTAGTCCCGCAGTACATTCAGTGGGACAACCTGAAGCTCATCCACTATGTTTTTCTGTACATAACTGCAGACTACAGCGAATGCTTGGTCGTGGGCAGCAGAAATATGTGCTTGCCCAGTTTTACTTCTTTTCTCCTTGGTTTCGTGCCTGACAAGATTTCGGTATTCAGTATTGAACTTGTTACGGCATGATGGATGGTACTTTGCCTCCTCTGAGAGGAGACACTTATCCTTTATTTTCCGATAAAGTTTGTAATTCCCTAACTGCTGTGCTCGGCTCTCAATGTTTTTCCAGTATGGTGTTTTGTCTTTAAATTTTTGAAACTCCACAGGTGTCTCAATTTTACACCTGAACCAATTCGGACACATTTTTTGGGAAATCTTTTCCCAAAAAATTCACTCTGGGCCAAACATTGGATCACTTAATAACGGTTTAAGTTTTCGAGGTGAGTGCTTTTTGGACATGAGGGGCTCTGTGGATGTAGATGAAGCCGACATTTGTCCTTTGTTTTTTACAAAGTGCTGATAACATTTTCTGTGCCAGCCTGTGCTCTGCAGGTCTATACCTTCTAGTGATTCAGGAATCTGGTCACATATATCCTTCATCCGGTGTGCAGAGTTAAGGGGTTCCTGGCATCTTTCGTCACGAATCTTAATCACTTTCTTGAGTTTCTCATTGGGGTCCAACTTTGATGAGCTGAAAGGGGTGAACGTTCCTGGATCTCTTATCTTGATACTATGTAAAATGCACATCTGCTTTCGTTTTGACTTAGAACCTTCAGTGTCACCAACATCACTTTTTTTTTTGAGGGTCTCCTCCCCCGGCTTGGCCCAGGCTCAGGCCCCGACATCATTACAATTAATTCCGCACCACAGAAGATGGAATGTTGTGTCTTGTGTCTGGCCAGACACGTGTTGATCTGGGCAGTGTGCTCGCTTGACTGATAGCTAGATAGATACAGTAAGCAGATGCTAGATAGATACAATGAGCAGACTACCTAAAGCAGCAAAACCAGGGTTCATGCATCTACAAAGGAAATGACAGCAGTATAAGTAGTGTAATCAACTTGTAAATGTTATCATTGAAGGTGTAAATGCAAATTAGACCTGTCAGTATAGATACATTTGCAAGTCAAGAAAGTTGACTCAAGTTAGCTAACATTACATGAGCTAACATTATTGTGCTATTACATATTACTAACATATATATATATAACACATATTACAAACTTTTGATGCTATAACATATTAGCTAGCTGACAATTACACTTTTAAATCGACAAGTTTGCTACCATAGCTTTTGATGCTATAACATACTGTTAGCTAACTGATAATCACACTTTTACATCAAAGTTATGTTAGCTAACATTATTGTTAGCTTTTGATTCTATAATGTTAGCTAGCTGACAAGTTAGCATATTTAATTTAAGTCAAAAAGCAGCTATGCCATAATATCAACAGCAATGTAATGTGGTCCTTTGATATAAGAATTCATAGTCAACATAATATGCCACTTACCACCATCCCATCTTCAGCCATTTAATTGACATATATTGGTCTGCATCTTTGGGCTTGTGACAGAGACAGAGATGAGGCTAACCTTTCCACATTAATTACTATTAACATTTGAACATACATTTTAACTTAATTATTCAAACCAACCACTGAGGAATAAAAATGACATTTATGAGAAAACACTATCTTAGCCACAGAGGTGTCAAAAGTACACACATTCTTTACTTAAGTAGAAGTACAGATACTTGTGTAAAAAAAGACTCCGGTAAAAGTAGAAGTACAGACTCAACTTTTTTACTCAAGTAAAAAGTAAAAAGTACAGGCTCTGAAATTTACTCAAAGAGTAAAAGTAAAAAGTACAGGCTTGGACATTTCTACTGGCTGTTTCTGTGCAAATCTAACTGAACCCACATCATATTCATATAATTCGAAGACTTTAACAAGGGACGGAAAATGCCTCTCCTATGCTGTCCCTCTGGCGAGGGTCAGCAAAGATAATATACTGAACAGTAC
>OMLI01018244.1:7546-23934 GCA_900302605.1 Rondeletia loricata
GTGTTTATGAGTCTACATGGGTGTGTTTCTCTATGAGCAATATTGAGGATGGGGGGAGAGGGCAGGGACTCCACCTGCTGCCACCTGTTCATCTGCCCCATCTTATAAAAGCTGCTCCCTCAGTGTCTCCAAGATCACAGACACCTTGGACTCTTCTGACATTAAGGCTATCCACTATCTGGACTTACAAAATATTTGACGTTCAACACCGAGGACAAACAGCTTGGACATTAGCAAGGCTGTTACACAGACCATATCTCTGAAGAATCCTGAAGCTGAAAACTGGCAACCTCTCAGACAAATTTACTCGTAGCTGAGTCTTTCTGGTCACCGCTCAACAGATCAGTGGACATTCACTGGACAGGACATCGACTGTTTTCACCAAAAAGCATGAAGTCCCGTCGAGCCAGCTGCACCGACTCTGGATCCGAGTCCTCAGAGTCGGACTCCAAGAGCCCAGAGAAATATGAAACTGCCACGCGGCGAAGGATGGCCGCCAATGCCCGTGAGAGGAAGAGGATGCAGGGTTTGAACACAGCCTTTGACCGCCTACGCAAAGTGGTCCCCCAGTGGGGCCAGGACAAAAAACTGTCCAAGTACGAGACCCTGCAGATGGCCCTCAGCTACATCATGGCCCTCAACCGCATCCTGACGGACGCTAGGAGGCACAACGCTCCTCACAGGCAGTGGCTGGACCTGCAGTTTGACTGCGTGCAGCCTGACAACTACCCTTGCCTCATGAGGTACAACTCTCCCACTGAACAGGAGTACATCCACTCATCGTTCTCGTATCAGTTCGATGGCCATCAGGTCCAGACATGAACTGCTGTGATGTGGTAGACAATCAGTCATGTTGTTAGATGTGAGTGAACATTTATAATGTGCTTGCATAATAACACAGGCATTTCCTCCAGTCTAGGAGTAAGTAAATACTTTTGTATTGCATTTATTTATTGCCACATTTATCTAGTCTTTGTATGACAATCCGAAAGGCTTCCGTTTCAATTTAAAATCTTTGATTTACTTGTTTTTGCTTTTGTTCAAGGTATAGCAAGTGTAAAGGGATTGGTTCAATGAAAGAAATCTAGTGCGATTAGTATGACCATTAGATTGTACTAAAAATATAGGCAATGATGTACTTTTATCAATTATTTTGATATGACCCTAAAATGTGCAATTTTCAATGGATGCTGAGTAAATCATTTTGGTCTCTCAGAATAGTAGCATAGTTCAGTCAATAAGTAACATCTATTTTGTTAAAGTGTAAATAATGTTTTCTAGACATGAAATGTAGACTTGCAAGATGTTATTGTTCACATGCAGACTTCTATTTTGTTTGATTATAGTTTTGATCTAAAATAAAAACTATTTTTATGGGAAATGTTTGTCTTGTTCTTCATTAGCAAATCTGCCATCTGCCTTGAGTATGGCCATAACCCAAAATATATTGAGATGTGAGATGTTTGATACTGCAGTGGAAAAGTAGAATAGGGACTGTTATTTTCACTTTTATTATCTACTGTATGTAATTTCAGTATATTATTATGGTTTTTTTTTCATGAGCTGCAGAAATAATTAAATGTATTGTTGACTCCTTTCTCTTAAAATTGTGGATTCAAACCTCAGATTGAAACGACCCCTGCCCTGGTGCGAACCCTCTTTAACTCTATTGCTGACCAAAAAAATACCCCTCTTGCATTCTGGAAAGATTTATATTGGTCAAATCTAAAGGTGAATATACAGAATAGCTTACATTTCATAAAACTTTAGAGGGGTGCAACAGCCTGCTTTTCATTCAATCCTAGGAATCACTTGTTCTCATAACTTGAAGCCCCTGGCATTTTAGCCCTCATAATCTCACTTGTCTCCTTTATATGGTATTGCAACAGGGGTTGTCAAGGAGAACAAGTGATTTACAGCACATCCTTTGTTTTGTGTGTTAAGTTCTCAGTTGGAGTGATGGCAGGTCACGTCCACTGCACCGCCTCACTGCACCCTGGGGAATAAATCATCCTTTTGTCCAGAGCTCCTGTGCTCTGAGATAAGACACCATTACGTCAATGGGGGACCAAAATATAAACATATCAAATGGACTCAATTTTAAGACAAAAATTTGGACCAGGTTACAATATTAAGCTATTCTTTCTTAGATAAAATAGTTGTCCAAAGTTAGTGAAAGCTCATCGCATAATATTGTATCAATGTCACACTCGATGATTGATCTATGTTCTCCATAAATGTACGTATTGATGGTAACACATTTTGGCTCAGTGAAATGTATTAAAAAAATTCTACTGCTGTATATTCCACTGTAACAGAAAGCTGAACAAGGAATGCCATATGAGACACAACCGTTCATTGTTGGAGCCACGCAGCTACAAATTTAAATGGCAAGCATCAGTCACGGAAAAGTGATCGTTACAAATTTGAAACGCTTGCGGTCGTGGCACAAGCCACAGCCGATTAAGGAAGCCTGTGTGCCAGATCCTGCCACGGCTTCAACGGAGGAGCAGAAATTAAACTCCATTGTGGGGTAATGGCTGTGTGTAATTGCTCTGTTCAGAGCCACTGAAGCATGAACATCCATAGCTGGACCCAAACTCTATCTTTATTAAGTATAAGACATCTATATCAATGCGTTAATTGCATTGTCAAACTGCTACAACCCTATACACACCTTATTAGCCTACAATTAATTTGATTAGGTTGGTAACATTTGGAATTATATGTTGTCTTTACATCAATTTCCAAGTTTGGTTTAGTGCTTCCAGTCCCACAAAAAATGTAAGTAACTAAGTAACAAGTATTCATTAGTTTCTGTTAAACTAATCAATGATAGGGACCAAGAACAATGAAGTATATGTGTGATAAGTGGTGCGAGAGGCTTGTTGGGACGGTGGGAGGGGAGACTGGGCCTACGCACGAGGTGGCAAACACTGATACAGATGGCCATAATGATTCAGATGCCATGTTGAATGTTTGCATACCTAATAAATGCTTTTTGACAGTTGGCATGTCAAAAATGAATAGCTGGCAGAGTCAAAAGTGCATAATGCTAATGAGCTGGGGACCATCAGAGACACTGCAATTACACTCTTCATTAATTCAGTCACAAGCTGTAAACTGTTGGCATAGAAAATATAATTTACATGTAATCAATTGATTTCCTCAGCAGGAACGCTTTACTGGATGAGTTGTTAATCAATAGTGACAACAATGTGCCCAGCATGGAGGTAATTGAGAGTCCCAAACAAAATTAAAATGTGTTGTATCTGAAGCAATACAGTACTTTCATCATTAAATCCTAAATTCATCTTATTACCTGGTGAATCACAAAATGTTTTAGTATGCCTGGATGTTGTCTTTCTACAAGAGATTAGCAGTAAATGAACAGGTGAGGGTATGGTACTATAGGGATGCACTTTTTGAACCATCTCTACTGTAGTGTAGTGTGTCTTAAAACTTGGTAGGATCGTTCATACCTCCAGCTCTTTTCTGCCATTACTTTTTAGGAGGTTGTAAGGTGGTGAGAAAAGGATGTCCACCGTATTTGTGCATGTACTGTTCTCTAGAGATGAACTTAAAGTTTCCTACTGTATTGCCTATTACTAAAACGAAATTGATTCCTTTATTAGACAGGCATCTGGCATTTGAAATTGCAATCAAATGAGATTAAAAGACATTTGGAATAGGTTAAGGACTGGATATTAATTCTTACACGGCAAGGGATTGGATTAGACCAAAGGCCAAAATAAGGTAAATGGACAGTGAAGTATTTGGGTAAACTATGCTAAAAGCTCCCACACACAAGACATATGTGCAACACACATGTGGTGTTATTACCTCAGTGTCATTATAAAGGGTCTTGACTGGGTCTTGATCTCAAGACTACGACAGCACCTAACAGAGGACTGGCAGCTCCTCCCTCAACAATGCTTATGTCATCGGCCCTTTATAGTCATCCCACCAGCAGGTGTTCAGGAGCTGCCTGGACTTCTCTGCTTCATTTGACTCTCATACTTTGGACACCAGCTTCCCATACGGAGAAATCCAGGTGACTTGCAGCATGAAGTGCCTGAACAACCGGGCGGACAGCCACCTGACTGGGCAGTTGGAGTGTGAGCTGGACACCATGGGAAACGGGGCCTGGGTGAACCAGGGCTACTGTGGCTCCCCTCCACCCATGCCCCGAGCTGTCAGCACCATCTACAACCCCCAGCCTCTCTTCCAGGGCTCCATCGACAGCATGCGCAAACTGGACACCCCCAGCCCTTTCCCAGAGGAGCCAGAATCCCTTGACCGAAGCCTGGTAAAAAAACGTAGAGGTTGCTGCTCCTTCATCAAAGGTAGGAACCCGTTCCGTACCTTGTGGGCTAAACAAATTTAGCCTTTCTTGGAATATCTGCTGTTTTTTTTACCCAGGGTCAAAGTCTCTATTCCTTCTGCACCATAGGCCCTTAAAAAATATAGTCTTCCCAATAAAATACCAAGCCATGCCAAAAATGTTGATGTCATAATTAGATAACTGATCTTTCACAAATATTTCCTGTAGGGTTGTGGGCCACGACGCTGACTGAAAACACCTCAGACAACAGGGAACTGTTTGTCCGGACCACGCTAAGGGAGTTACTGGTCTATCTGGTGTTCCTGGTGAATATATGCCTCTGTAAGTGTAACATTTATCGTTAATGCTTTCACTATAAATGTCTAATAGTGGCAGTGGAATGTAGTGGTAGATGAAGGAGTTTTGAATGAAACTGGGGCAGAAGAATCATTTGAAACATCCACTGACTGTAAGTAATATTACAGTTATTTAAATATTATTTTAGTGATAACAGAAGATTAAAGCATTAGTGGCTACATACACAGACATGTTAAGGGAGATAAGGGAGCATTAATGTGTGTGTTATGCTGTTATGAAGCTTCCCAGTTAGAGGGGAGGGCCCACTGCAGGTTTTTAAATGCGCTCCATTTCATAGCACTCATTCCTGATACTTTTGCATTACTAAATAATGTTCAACAATGCAAACAGCCCTGGGTCAAATAGTATTTGCAAATAATTCTTAGCATTTAACTTGCATGCAGTATCACATGGGTGGGAATTTACTACTATGATATGAAGTATACAAAATTTACCAATAATTAAATACTTTCATGCGTTTCATTAACTTTCTGGCACTCAATATATTGTCATATGTAACAACCTCCACCCATCTGGCATCTAAGTAGGATAAAACAAACCAAATACTGTTTAGCACAAGTGACATCGATCTATTCATGCATGTCACATGAATGACACCATTACATGAGACAGTGCAAGTAACAGTCCCCAAATAACTTTGAAAATATAATGTGAATATGTGGATAAAGATAATTTGGAGGTGAATTTGGGTTTGATGCACATTAAATGCATTGCAATGTATTTTCAGTGAAATGTATCACGTATTTTTGTTTTATGTTTCTGTACTTACAAATGCCTAGTTTAGGATATCTCAATGTACATTTAGAAAAATCTTTTTGTTTTTTAGCTGAGTTGATCACTTGTGCTAACCATATATATTTTGTCAGGATGTTACTGTATGACTGTTTGGAGAGTTGATTTATCATCAACTGCTTCCCTCTGCTTTAATGCCTACTATAAATGCCATCCACATCCCCTCTGCTTGAAAGGCATTGTCCAGCTGAACATTAGGAGTGAAAGGGACATGGGAACTGCTCTCTTGCCTTTCACTGATAAGAGCATTGGCCTCAGCCATTGTTGCTTTGTCTGGGTTGGATTTACATTGTTTGATGAGGCTATTTGTGTCGGGCCAATGTGCTCTCTCTTCAAACAAATTACCGCCTCTAATCTGGGTCTATTTGACTGCTGTGACATAAACACGGCTAAATAACAAGTCTTGAATGAGGCCTTGCGTGTCTGCTTGACTTTCCTTATCTTGGACTTTTCAATGGAGCAACATTTAGAGCCGAGCCTGAGCAAAGCCTGATATGAATCAATGATTTGGCCTAACAATGTGATGATGTTGTCTTTCAGTGACATATGGTATGACCAGCACAAGCACCTACTATTACACTAAAGCCATGACGGACCTGTTTGTGAATACAGCCGGTGACAGCGGGGTTAAGTTTCAGTCCATTAGCACCATGGCTGACTTCTGGATTGTGAGTTGCCTCCATATTCGCCAATGAAATATTGAACTGTGTGAAATCAGTGAGAAAAACTTGAATATGAAGAGGTCGGATAAGTATAGATTGTGGCATTCATTACTTTGTGCCATTACATATATGACATTTCTGCTGCATACAATTGAAACTGCACCCACCCTCTCTTTATCTGAACAGTACACCCAGGGCCCATTGCTGGATGGCCTCTATTGGACAAAGTGGTACAATAACCAGTCCCTGGACAACGGAGACCAGTCCTTCATCTACTATGAGAACATGCTGCTCGGTGTCCCCAGGATGAGGCAGATCAAGATAAAGAACAACTCCTGTAAGGTCCACAGCGACTTCCAAGATGAAATCACGGGATGTTTTGACGTCTACAATGAGAAGAAGGAGGATGACCTTAACTTTGGCCTCATCAATGGCACTGCGTGAGCCGATCATTGTTTTCTTTTGGTGTTTGATATGCATGTTCATCAGATTACTTGGGTATGCTGTTAGATAAACGAGAAGAAGTACAGTAAGACGATTTACTGTATTTTTTAGCTGTTGTTGTAAGCTTTTGTTCCTTTGCTTCTCCAGCTGGAATTACCACGCAGAGAACGAGATCAAGGGTTCTGCTCACTGGGGCTTGCTAACCACATACAGTGGAGCAGGCTACTATCAGGATCTGGGTCGGACCAAGGAGGAGAGCGCCACCACACTGACAGAGTTGATGAACAACCTGTGGCTGGACAGAGGAACCAGAGCAGTCTTCATTGACTTCTCCACCTATAATGCTAACATCAACATGTTCTGTGTCATCAGGTAAAGAG
Organism: Rondeletia loricata; assembly: GCA_900302605.1. Classification (NCBI taxonomy): domain Eukaryota; kingdom Metazoa; phylum Chordata; class Actinopteri; order Beryciformes; family Rondeletiidae; genus Rondeletia; species Rondeletia loricata. The sequence goes on from OMLI01018244.1 coordinate 14,527, forward strand.
CACAATAGCAATTTCTGCAATCAATAGCCATTTTTAAAGCTTTAGGAAATCCTATGTTGGTTGACCAAAATTTTTCACCTTTTCTTGCAGGTTGCTGGTTGAATTCCCAGCAACTGGTGGAGCTATTCCTTCCTACCAGATAAGAACAGTCAAACTGATTCGCTACATCACCTACTGGGATTACTCCATCCTTGCCTGTGAGATGGTTTTCTGTTTATTCATCCTCTACTACATTGTAGAGGAGATTCTTGAGCTGCGAATACACAAGTTCTCCTACTTCAAAAGCATCTGGAACATATTGGATATTGTTGTCATACTGGTGAGAGCTTTACAGAGGCCTTATTTGCACAAAGATGATGATGTTCAAGCACATGTGCTTTTCTCAGATTTTGCATTGGCTCAATGAAATAACATTCTTCTCCTTCCCAGCTTGCCATCATTGCAATCATTTTCAATATTCTTCGTACCATCAAAGTGGACAAGTTACTTGGGAAACTGCTGCAACAACCTGATATCTATGCAGATTTTGAATTTCTGGCATTCTGGCAAACACAATACAACAATATGAATGCAGTGAACTTGTTCTTCGCTTGGATAAAGGTAGAGCACTGACATCTTCCGCTCCAACACAAGTGTCTTGTCAGTAATTAAGAACATTGTCTCTGGCTGTTGCATTGTACCAAAGCATGCATGTTTTCCTCTTGTGCCTGTAGGTTTTCAAGTACATCAGTTTTAATAAGACCATGACTCAGCTGTCCTCCACCCTGGGTCGATGTGCTAAAGACATCATGGGATTCGCCATCATGTTCTTTATTGTGTTCTTTGCCTACGCTCAGCTCGGATATCTGCTCTTTGGAACGGAAGTTGAATCCTTCAGCACCTTCGCCAAGTGCATGTAAGAGGTCTAGACCACAGAGGGCCACAAGCAACGGTTTTGATAGGATAATTGAGCATCAACTAATCAATCAATTACTTTGCTTTTGTCTTCCTGTAGCTTCACACAGTTCAGGATTATTCTTGGAGACTTTGATTATGATGCCATTGAGCGTGCTAACAGAGTTCTTGGGCCAATCTACTTTGTCACCTATGTGTTCTTTGTCTTCTTTGTTCTACTGGTAAGTCATTCTGGTACACAAGACACACTCGATTTTTAAAGGATAAAGATGGGCACACTCAAGATCTCTTTTCATGGATTTGTCTCCTAGAACATGTTTTTGGCCATCATCAATGACACATATTCTGAGGTGAAGGAGGAGCTGTCATCACAGAAAGATGAGCTGCAGATTACTGACATCATCAAACAGGTAACAGCAATCAAATGTATGTATATGTAGTATACATACTAATATAGTTTATTTAAATTTGTACTAATGTTAAATAAAACGATCTCTTCTTGTTATTCAGAGCTATATGAAGACATTTATGAAGTTGAAACTTAAAAATGAGAAAATATCAGATGTTCAGAAAGCGCTACGGTCTGGATCTGGAGAAATTGAATTCAAGGACTTCAGAGAGACCCTGAAAGAGTAAGTCATGATAAACCAAAAAAAAGACCATGTACCAATATTAAATTGAGCTATGAAACTTAACCCTCACCAATCTGATGACCTCCCAGGATGGGGCATGCTGATCATGAAATTTCTGCAGCTTTCTCACGATTTGACCATGACGGGAACCACATTCTAGACCAAGAAGAGCAACAGAGGATGAAAATAGAGCTGGAGGAAAAGAGGGTTTGTGGACTAGATTACATCATTTAACCTAACTCTCATATACAAGATAATAATCACAATTTCATGTAATTTTTATACCTCTGTTTCTTATCTTTTTTTTTTCATTTTCCTCAGGATGCTCTTAGTGCTGAACTCAACAATCTTGGAATAAATTATGGCAAAGGTTTAGTGGATGAGCCTCCCATGACCTCCAATGAGCAGAAGAACAATCAAAGTCAAACCTTGGTGGAGCAAGAGCAGTTTCAAAGGTGGGAAGAGTATTCACATTAAATCTCTTGACCCACATCCATTTTGTCCCTTAAGTGACAGCAAAGATCTTCATAATGTTACACAACATCGATGACAGGTTAAACACTATATAGAAAGTTGTGAATGCCATATCCATGTCCATAGATATGAAATAACCTAACCCTAACCCTATAGATATATCCATCGTAGTGAGCACCCAACTGCACACTTAAGCAGTAATGACATGCATCCTAACCACAATTTGAATTACCTTTCACTCCATGAAAGATTGGCCAGGCAGGTTCTCCAACTTGAGAGCTCTGTGGCTGCTATCATGTCCAGGATTGAGTTGATTATGGGGAAGCTGGGACTACAAGAGAAAACTAAAGGGAAGGAAACAGCAGGGAAGCCGTCTGTGACCAATAATGATGTAAGTATGGAAATGGGTTTGTTATTTTTAAACATACAGAAAAATCTATGGATCTAGGAGTTGTACGCATCAACAGCTGTTTGCTTCATTTTTTGTTTTGGTAGAAGGCCAGAAAGTAGGAGGCTTATACTTTGGCATTCCAACATTTTAGACTATACTTTTTTCAATTACCCTCTATCCAGAATGCTAAAACTGCCTCAGATGGGAATGTCTTGGTATGCATGGACAGAGGGATGAAGGCTGAGATGTCATCACGGAGACCAGCCACTCCTAGTAATTCTACATACGACTGTCATATGTGATCCAACTCAGAAACAGAACCACGGGTTGTTTTGATGTCAGCTGACACGTGAGGATGAACAGTTCATACACCAAACAGCGTTAGTGCCTCCGGTGGTGTTTGTTTGATGAAGAGGCACAAACAGCCAACTTCTGGTTTAAAACCACTACTATGGTTGACGGATCAACAACAAAAATCTGTTGAATGTATGATTTAAACCTGGCAACACTTTGCTTCAGCAGCCCATAAGTTACAATCACTCATAATTCATGGCAATATGTATATACTGCTATCTTCAAGCACCAGGCAAATTTGTGAGATTCTTCGATGATTAGGCAACTGAGCTAAGATAATGAATGTGTTGAAGCTTAAAATGTAAAAGAGGTGACTGCAATGTATGTTGTACATGAAACCTGAATTTAATGATACATATTGTGCTAGCATTATCATGTTGTGAATTAGGTTCCCATCTTTGTTGCAGTTGTTTATTTCAACAACAGTAGATTATAAAGTTAAAGTTGTGCAATATATTCCAATATTAGGCAAGTACTTGTGCCACCTTACATCTGACTAAATGAATGTTTTTGAATCAATACGCAGGTAAAGTTTGCTTTAGTCATTTCATGTTTCAATATTTCTGTTTGGCTGTTTCTGTACAAGAACAGTTGCTCAAAAGTTATTGACCCCTTGATGGTTTTGCACATTTTGGTCAGATACATCTACAAAGAAATGTACAAAAAACAAGTTTTTGGCTTCAGAATACTCACCGAACAATTTCACGTTTATATGGAATACATGGTTCAATAATGAGTATCACTTCCAGTTCCTAACTGAGCTCTTCCTGAGGACATTTTTTATTCTCTTCCTCCCACCACTTTATGAGGCAATACAGCAATCTGTTAATGGATGATATTGTCCAAAACCCCTCAATAAAAGCCTAGAAAATAAATTTGCATAACAATTACAAATAAAGCAGATTTTTGTCTGAGATAAATTATTCCAATTGACCCAAGTGGGGCGAATATCTTTATAATTGGGCTGTGTCACCATTTAGGTTTCATACTTGCACATAAAATTCCACTTTGGTAAAAAAAAAAGAGGCATTACATAGAAAAAAATCCCAACATAACTGCAAAGAAAATCAAGGGGGTGAAAAGGTTTTTGAGCAAATGTGTATAAAAATACAACCACTATTTAGTGTATCTTATATACGGATAGTATGAACTTCAACAGAGTTTAATACATGTTAATTAAATATGTAGAATTACTGTACACAGAATTTGTAAGTGAACTTGTGCTTTGCTGTCGGCCAAATATTGCTGTGTGAGGCAGACAGCACAGTTTATTAGTGTCTAATAAATGTACTGAAGGACCAGGTTCAAAGTTTTCTTTATTTGAAATGTCTTGTTTATTGACTTTTCCATTTAAATGGAAAACGGACTTCCACCAGTTACTGTGAACGTCACTTCATCAGTTTTTCAATTTATATGTATTAAAGCAACTTGCCATTACATTCAATATTTTAAGCAACAAATATATTACAAGTCATAAGCGTGCAATTCAAACTAAAACATCACTTGCTTCCTGCTACTTACTGAAAATGGCACACAAACTTAAAACCGGGAAAATCCACCTCAGAAATGAATTTAGATTTGTAATGGAGCCTCCGTAAATAAAACAATAACATTTGCATTTACCGACATCAATTAAGGCTTCTTCATAAATTATACTGCTGAAATTTAATGATGGCATTTTATAACATTCTACCTACAGTATGTACATTATTTTTGATGTGAGGGTCGGTGCTCAAGGTTTATATTTACACACTTAGCCAACATGACCCTGTTTGTTAAGTGACACACACACACACACACCCAAACCCACCCAAACAAACAAAACAAAAGCCGATTAGTATCAAGCATGTTGGCTAGAACACCACCAAAAGGAGAGTGAAACTAACAAATACTTTAATAAGCTGGCACATAAGCACATCAAATCTAAATGACAGGACATCTTTGTGAAATGGTTATACCATTTACCAGTGCGTTTTCAAATGGTTTAGCCAGGATGTATGGAAACATTTCTTGGAAAAGCTCAGAAAATTCAGAATGTACTGAGGGGCAAATAAAAATGTGCACTCAGCCCTGAAGAATCAATGACACATTTATGAAACCTTCCACTATCAGTGGTAAAAATATCTTGCAATTTGTAGGAAGCGTAAAACACAGAATTTGTCTTTACACAAGTGGGTGACTGAAAAGTCCAATATTTTGTAATATGACAAAAACATGATGCAATATGATCAGGGGCTGGTTTTCCAAAATGTTTGTCGCTAAAGTATCTCTATGTTTCTTCACAAAACTCTCACAGCCACAAGAAAGTAATGATGATAAAAGAAAAGCTTGATAATTTGAGAAGAAACGATCCTTTAAAATAGGTCAGTAACAGTTCTATGAGAGAAGTAAATGGAGGTTAATGAGAGGAAGGAAGAGCTATTTAAGATTTAAGAATCCTCTAGGAAACCAGCCCCAGAATCAGCATAACATAGACAATTACCTTTACAAAGTTTTCAGGGGTTAAGCTATTTACAATATTTTCTTTATACAGTGAGCATGTGCTATATAGTATTTCCTTTTCCATGAGACACAGGGTTATAAATTAGTCCGATCTAGGCTACATCAAGTTATAAACAAAAATTCATCCAAATTTAGCTAAGAACATGCTGATCACTCCAATACAAAAACAGGAAAATTCTAATATTGTTTTGCTTTTACAGTTGTGTAGCTGAAATTTTCTTTGTACACAAAATGTATCCAAGAGATCCCACCTCCCGCTAAAATCTATTTTAAAGCCACACTTGTTTATACAAACACCATGAGCTTCTTCACATAATGGAAAGGTAAACTACTGCTCCTGGGCCCGTATTCACGAAGCATTTTTATATTACCACTAAAAGTATCTCAAAATAGGACAGAATTTCTAGCTATGTGCTGAAGCTAAGCCCAGACCAACTTTTAGCGTGTTGGGGTGTTCTGGTGGCTCAGAGCAGTGCAGCTTGTACCGTGGACTCGTGGTGATGCGTGTTCAGATTGATCATTCCCTCCCACTCTCTCAATCTCTCTAATTTTTCCTGTCAAGTCTTCAATGTGTGTCATTTTGAAAACAGACTTAAAATACTGTACTGTTTAAGTGTTCTAGTGTTTGAAATCATAGTATGATGGCCCAACGTCTGACAAGTAATTAAACATTTTGAAAAATGGGCAATAACAATCACTTTCTCTTAGAAAATATTGAGATTAAGAAACATATTGGCAATTTGGATGCTAATATTTCTATTATTTGATAATTCAGTATTAATGGTATAGTGAAATTCTGAGGTTTCCGAGGATCATAATCCTGGTCATATTCCCGTGATCTGTTGTAGTAAATGTACTTGTAGCTCCACTGCAACACCTCTTCAATTGTTCTGGTTTTATATACACACACTTTCATTTAAAGATAAAATGCTTTTCAGAACACATTTTTGCAAAAGTTTTAAATTTGAGTGATGAACCATTATTTGTAACATCTACGTAGTTTGGCTTTACCTTGGAAGCATTTGGAAGCACAGTCCCAAGAGCACTTTTACCACCAAAACGTTTTGAGAATTATGAGTGAAATGGACATTGTCTTTTAGAATTTACTCCTAAATTGGCCGTCTAGGAGCAATTATTAGCTATAAAGGCTTTGTGAATATGGCCCCTGCCCTTCATTTACCACAGCACCTGTCCAGATGTAAGAGTGCTGGATGGTCTGAAAGGGTCGACTAATTCCCCATGGTAATACGACTGTGAGACTCAGGTGAGGGCCAGCTCACTGCGTTTGGTAGCCAGCCATGCTGAAGTTGGCCAGGTTGGACATGACTGGGCCGGGCTGGGGCTGAGGCTGGGACGGCGGAGATCCAAACCCTCCCATCCAGGCTGGTGACTGGGACTGCCTGCAAAGATGCCGTGACTGTATGATTAGTATGACTGAGGTAACTGGGTAGAATGATCAGCTGTGAAATAAAATAAATCTCAATGAATGAAGGGGAGGTGAACATCAAACTGCCTCAGGCCATAGGAATAGATCCCCTGTCCACCAGACTGATTCAGCTTAGAAAAATATTTAGTTAAAATAGGCTGTGCAAGGAGTGGTCAAGTTAGCATCTATGACATTTGCTGCTATTACAAAAGATATGTAGTTGAGAATGCTTAAAATAAAACAATAGTGGATAATCAAATCAAAATGAATGCAGCACTGCAAGCATATCATTCAGAGCAGTTTAGTGACAGGAGTGAGTCTACGGGCCAATAACATAGAATAAGCAGGCATAAAGTTAATTATGGGTTAATTAGTGGAGCCCTGGAGGGGAAGCGAGGCTATTGTAATGACCCTGTCTGTGTGTGTGTGTGTGTGTGTCCACGGTCATAACTCAGTAACCACTGGACCGATTATTATGAATCTTCACATGGTGATACCATATGTCAACACCTAGGCTGGAGATTATTTTCAGAATTTTAGGTCAAAGGTCAAGGTCGTAGGTCACCAAGATGCCACAAAAACACTGATGCAAGCAGGCTCGACTTGCAATCTCTCTGACTGCTCTTGTTTAATATGTATTAAAGAGTAAAACTCACTCTACTCCAAATCCTTGTTGGTTCCATGTCTGGCTGTACATGCTGTAAGAGGGAACTTGCCACCCATTAGTCATGTACTGCCCATACTGCTGCTGGGGATTCCCATAGACCTGGTTCCACTGCCCCCACTGACCAAACTCCACCTGTGTCGACACAAACACCAACAGAGAGGAAGACAAGCAGAATTAATGTCTTTACTGCCCCTTTACACTCAATGGTCCCAGGTATTTTGTCTGTATTAATTCAGCAGCGGTGCTCCACCACAGCAAATGGCATTACCAAACACAGCAAATGTGAGAAACTCCTTTTAGAATAAATGTTATGATAAAATATTCTAAGAAAACAGTTTTTAGCATTGCAGCTTCTGCAAGAATTGGAGACAAAACAGACAGATATGGAACCAAAACTAAGATTAGCCCCAAGTACCACTTCAACATAACATTACAGAGCAAACAATGCGCCCAGTTACTCCTTATGATATGATCATCTGCCTACCTGTTGTGGAGATTTGGCCATATCAGGAGATTCTTTGCCCCAGTAGCACTTTACCATGTTGCCTTCGATGGCTGTACCATTTACTGAGACGATGGCATGGGCAGCACTTTCATGGGAGGAGAACCTTTAAAGCAACAGCTTAGTAGTTAAATTACTTAACTGAATTTCTGCCTGGCAATGCAGATAAGCAAGTGTATTCAAAATGTGTACTTAATACAGCTTAATGATTACAGATAGCAACACTAATGTGAATAAACAAAAGTTCCAGAGAAGGCCTCTGGAACTGCATGTACGGTAGTATTGATTGGTCTGTCACTGAGTCATGTCATGTAGTTGTGTTGACATCTAGAGGTGAGATGTTGCAATGGATCGTGTCTCTGTCGACAGTACTACCTGATGAAAGAGTATCCTTTCTCTGGGAAAACTCTGATTTCCATTATTTGACCAAATGGTGAGAAGGTCTGTCGCATTAGGTGCTCTGGAAGAATAAAAAAAGGTTCATGTCATTAGTGCTTTGTCTATTTAAGGAAAACAATATGCAAGTGTATTGTAAGTAACTACAGTAGTTGAGACACTGTTACAGCGGTTTGACAGAGGGCTGCAACAGTAGCATCCTTTGCGTTTGAAAACAAAAGAAAACATGACACTTGCCTGTTAGTCCTGACTGGATTCCTCCGCAATACACAGTACAATTCTGTGGACTGGACTGAGTCACTACATCTTCAAACCTCAGCTGCTTTGAGCCATCTTAAATAAACAGAAACAATTTGAGAAAATGTACTGGTGCTCATTTATGAAAGAAGGTTCCTATGCACAAATGTTGTGCTTAGAATCAAATCCAAGCTATGATTTATGAAAAGTCTATTTTGATGCCAAAATCAGTTACAATACAGTTTTTGCTGTCTCAATTTGTTAGAAAAATATAAAAAGCTGTCATTATTAAGGTATGAATGCTATCACCATAATAAAAAATGTTTATCATCAGTCTTTGAAATGATTGTGATGGAATTAAGGATAAAGTCAAAGAGCATTTTATGACTGAGGTGAACTGAGTCTTATTTCAGTGCATTACATCATCAACTATGACAGACTGATGACGTTTAAAGCTACTATATGTAGTTTATAGCGGCCTCTAGAGTTTGCTAGTTGTATTTTTTAAACTGTCACAAAGCTTGTTGCTGGGGGACTTTTATTCTGAAGAGCGCATTCAGATGCAGCGGCTCGACGCTCTCCTTTTCGGTGCTCTTTATGTGTTTTTGTTTATATATCTGTTCGCCTATGTTAAGTTTAGTCGTGCGAATCACACCCACAGCCGCCAATATCTTCTGATCATAGGATTACAGCGTCATCAGGCCGTTACGACTGAATTTCTGCACTCACACAATATACCGGAGGAGATAGCCAGGACACCGGGCTCTCCGTGGATTGTTGTCTGCTCCGGCAGGCGTCGGAGACACAGGAAGCAAAAGCGTGGATACCGGTCTGGCCTACTTGCTAGGCTAAGAACCACACAATCCACCGCTACCCAGCATTTTTCTCACCAACGCCAGATCCATCACCAACAAAATGGACGAATTGAATCTA
>OMLI01018246.1:0-18140 GCA_900302605.1 Rondeletia loricata
GGCCCCTGCCCAGCCAATATGGTTGCTCAAATGCATGAATAAACACTTAGAGGCTCTCTATTGAGCTAAGTTGCCTATTGGCCGAGCGTGTCTGGAAGATACACATGGCCAAAGTAACCTAACAGTTTTATTTGTAACCCATAACATTTTTGTGAGACCTCTTTTTCAATTGGCCACATGACCTTGACTTTGATTTCTGACCTATATAGTTGTCATTTCAGAAATATGTGCCATAAGTCAAGCTTCAAGTTGATACTTTGTTTGTCCCGATCGGACATATAGTTCTAGAGTTATCAGCAAAAACATGTTTTCCAAGATGGCCGCCCTACCGGACGAAAAGTAGGTCAAGGTCACAAAACAAATAGATGTTGCACAACTTCAGTAAATATACATCTCTGATGTACAAGGACTATTTCCAGGGCCTTGCGGTTTCTGAGATTCCGCCGCCACAAAATTAACTGGCCAGAAGAAAGGGAAAAAAAGAGAGAAAAAAAAAGAATTTTGATGAAAGTGGTTTTGGACTAGTGGGTGGACATGGAGTCTGATGATATGATGATATGATTCCTGCGGGAAATAAATTTTGAAAGAAACCCAACAACTGGTATAAGCCACCCCCTATGCGGGAGGCTTAATGAACAACGGTAGCTACATTACTATAATTGCAGGCTTCATTCCAAGATGATACCGTTTGAAAAATGTGACACGCACTACAAAATTATTGCCTGCATGAAAGTTTACAACTGAATATTATGTAACTTAATATCCATATTAATACCGTTACTTACAAAACTAAAATTTTTAGAGAGTGCAATCGTCTTTTTAATTTTTTTTTATCTTGAGTAATGAACATCAGGTAACACATTTTTTTGTTTTACAAAGTAGATAAATGGTGTTTTGGAATGAAATCCTTCAATTAGCCCCAAATCGTTTTTGTGTCCTGTGGATCTGGTGGTGAAGGGGACAACAGCTGTCATTACAGGGGGATGTTGTTAAAAATCACACACTCAATCACTCACAACCCCCTAGCTCGACCAACTGTGCCCCCCTGGCTGCTCCCATATTCCCATGGCCACACACAGACACCCAACACACTACTTGAGGACTTAATTCATAATAAGCTCCAGATAATATACAATATCCAACACACATGACCAATACGCAGTTACTACTGCACCCTGAGTGGAGAGTGTTGAAGTAAGGCTGAAGGGACGACAGTGCAAACCTCCTGCCCTCTTCAGTTTTGTTATTTGATTTCTATCTCTACCCATCTCTCTATCTCTCTGTCTCTCTCTTTCTGTCTCTAATCTCTATCCAACACTCAAGCTCAGTAACAAATATAGCTGGCATGGGTTCAGGATAACATCTGTACCATATAACAAAGCTGATTAAACCATAACACAAAACAGAAGGACATTTTGATGTAAATAGGTTAATTTTATTTACAAACAAATGTACAGACACTGCAAGGAAACTAGTGTAAATGGAGGGCTGATGGTGGAAACAGGGTTTGAGAGGCAGATTTAATCACCAGCAACAAAAAGAAGTGCAGAAAAAACACGAACTGAGGACTAAGATAACGGCTTCAGCAGGGGAACAGATAGAAAACCAACGGAGGGAAGAGCAAGGAGAAGATGGGCGAGTACACAATAAATGTTTCAGTCATGGTACATTTTGAAGATACAGCTTTTAACGACGCCCATGTATCGGTCCCACACAACCTGATGTCTGAGGGAGAGAAAGAGAGAATAAACTGTAAGTAAATGGAGCAAAGGGATACTGTAAGTCTCATGCCAAACTGGTATTACGAAATCTGGGTGAAGTGAGTAAATGAAGCAATGTCTGTTCATTCCGTGTAATAGGGGGGGTCTATGTTTCTTTTAATACGGTTGTGGGATGAATATCTCTTTGTTAAGTGTGTAGTGGTGCAGGGTTGTGTAAACCGTTAACTACATTCCAGAGTGGCTGCGCGAGAAACAAGGTAACTACAGTTTAAGAAATCAGGGGTGAGATAGGGTGACACCCACTGGCAGAACAGGGACGACAATATCAGAGGCATCGTTCTGAAGCACTTCTGGATACCAAACTTGAGTGCTCTAGCAGTGTTTAATGAGTGCCAAAGAAAATGCCCTTATTCAGATGCCAGTTAGTGGATACTTTAACCAAAGTACTTTACAGTATCATGAGTGCATATATTTTTAGCATGGGTGGCCCCAGTGGGAATCGAAGAGATAACCCAGGCAGCGTTAGTGCCATGCTCTACCTGATAAGCTATATAAGGCGAAACTCCTAAACTTACTTGAATGTGTCAAGTATGTGTGCAGAGTTGGTGTAGTGAGTGAGGTAGAGCCTCATGTCCGCAGCTGTCCATCGGTCTGAACGGCACGGCTCAATAAACTGGGGGAGGAAAGGAGGGGAGGGGACGTTACATCACAAGGTCTCATAGGTAGTCCGCAGACCTCATTGCCCTCAGGGAGTTGGGTTGAATCTCTTTGAAACTCTTCTTTGCTTACAACACGCTGACAAAACAGGAACTACTATGTTAAAACACACACACACACACATCTACCTTCTCCACAAGATCAATGAAGAAATCTCGGACATCTTTTGTGTTGGTTAACTTCGCGGCAATGTTGACGAGGCCTCTGGAAAGAGTCTATGAAGAAAATAAAAATGTTAGCTTGTTGTCATGAATAATTATGATGCTATACAAAAAATAACTTAATTTAAAATCGATCTAGTCATTGCCATCATTTTTCATTATAGCAGTTACTGACCAATTGCATTTAGGATATGATGGGGGTGTGTTGTTTCTCACCTTGAAGTTAGCCTCCATCTCATTACAAGCTGTAGTCTTTCCCCTGAGCGCTGTACAAACCAGACTGAACAGAGAGGAGAGAACAGCAACAGAGGGACAGGATTGGGAATAAGAGAATGAGGTTATAATTATATATTTAAAAATGGGTGTCACTTCCCAAAATAAGCAATCAGCAACAAATATATAAGCTTTTGTGTTTTTGTCACCTTTTGTGTTGATCCAGTAGATCCTTGTCAGTGATTAAAATCTTCAGTTCTTTCAGCTCTTGTAAAAATTCTTTATCAAGATCTACGTCCATGTCTTCCACCATGTTATCTAAGATGAAAACTCGAGTCAGACATCATCACACATCACGTTACAAGACTTTTTACTCTCTTTTTAAGTATTTAACCATATATGTTGACTTAGGACTGGTCTAATGTACAACAATGGCCAGTGGAAGTAAGGTTATGTTTTAAAGCAGGGTGTTCTCCAACCTTCAAACACCAGGGACCCTCAACAGATAACCATTTGGGCAGGGACCACCAACTAAGAAAATTTTGCCATTTTTAGTTTTGACTGAGCAGAGTCCTGTCTAGAGGTGGGGTGATAAAAGGTTGTGAGAATGTAAACTATGATCAGAATATGCTGAAGCTCAATTAACATTTTCACTGTGCTAATTAGTTAATTACAAAACTATCTTCATTTTGACAAGGACCTACAAGACCTTTCAAGGACCTCTGGTGGTCAGTGGACCTCACTTACAGAAGTACTGCTCAAAATGTGCCTTACACTTATTGATAATAATAAAAACCAACATTGTACAACATACATGTTTTTAGGCAAGATGTTATTTTATAAGACCTTAGTAGTTGTTATCTCACTTGCCCAAATGTGTATTTTATATTCTCTTCTTTCTGTGATTTATCACTTCTGTGTTTCATCACTGTGCAACACTAAAACTAAAACAGAACCATAGTTCCAGTTAATTTATCTGTTATATAACTGATTAAAAATGCTGTATATGCCCCTTACTTCTCTCAGATAAACAGCAGCAAATGGCCAAAGAAAACAAGAGAAGGCGCTCACCAACAGCCCCAACTGTCCAGTTGTTGATGAGTTGTCCAGCACAGAAGGCAAAGTCCTGGAATGTGAGATATTGCAGCTTTCTTTTCCCTGTCTCAAAGCGATTGTTGGCAAAGAAAACAATGGCGGCATAATCCCTGAAATGAGCAGAGGAGAAAGGGGCTAACAAAATAAATCAAGAAGGAGGTGTGTTGTGTTCATTGGTTTGAGGAACCTGTAACATTGGCCTTTTCAGGTTCTATTATGTTAGAATTAGCAAACAACACAAAACCTTTGCCAGGAATAATTCATCATAAGCACACACACAAATTTCAAACAAAACCAAAGTTTTTGAAAATAACCCTGAGGCAGGAAGGCTTTACTCTTGTTCTCCTGATTGATTACCTAGCTAGCTTGTCAGAGAGAAGAAAATGATGACGAATGTTCTCCACCAGGGGTCCCTTCAGCTCCTCCACAACTTTGAAAACACGTTTGAAGTTGTCAAACTGAAATTAAAGACATGACACAGGAGAATTACTAAAATTACAACAATGTGATTTGTGTATAACCTGCACCAGTACTTGTCCTAGAGCAGGAGCCCCCTCACTGCTAAAATAAATGTCCCCCACTGCCAGAAAATTTTTGACACAATAGAAATTCAGCATGTCATCAAAACATAATTTACCATTCACCCAAAACAAACAAATATAAGGCAACTACAATAAAAGTACTTTGTTAATCATGGCATTAAGTAAATAATAGACATTATGAAACTGAAAGTCTGACCAAAATGAATGCTGTCTGTCACCACTGCAAACAATCCTGGGGTAAATACTGAGCACTGACAATTTTTTAACTGATAATACAGATGAACAATCATTGTGGTGCTCAGATTGCACTCACCTGTCGTCTGCAGCTTTTCAGTGTTACGCCTGTCTTTGCACTGACATCGTCCAAGTCTTTCTTGGTTCCTTTTGAGAGTTTCTTTCCCAGGACCTCCCGGACAAACACATCATCAAACGCATAGTATCTATACAAGGAATCAGAGTGGCAAAAATAGGAAACATTTAGGGCTATATTCTCATCTACTGCATCAAGGAACAAGAACAAGGGAGTATGGTGTGTGGATATGACAGATAAACACATCGGCAAGGTAACTAGTGTCCTGAGAAGAGAATACCAATGTTCAAGGTAGAGGCAAAATACTCCAAGAAATGTGGGGGGGAAATGGCATAAATGCTTGATTATAGCCTCCTGGTACTTCAAATAACAAATTTAATGAAACAAGGCACACACATTACAATGACCAATAAATGTGGCACACCTTCAAATGACACAAGAAGATGGGCACAAAACATCAGATATTGGAATAAGAATAAGTGAGAGCATTATTACCGTACCTCTCTATGAGCATGGCTTGTCGATGAGGGGGGATCTGGAACAGTAGCTGGTTGGCTAGTTTGGCTGGGCTGTACAGGAGGCGTTCACACATCTGGAAAGTTCTGTATTGGTCCATGGTGTCACTCAGCAGAACATCTGAACTCGCCTCACACTCCTCCATCACTCCGCCTTCCATTCGTACCTTCACTGCATCGTTCACTGTGCAAGGGGACAAAACGGAAAAGCATGGTTGACAGGGATTCCATTGTTAGTAATACAGTTGTGGTTTCTGACCATGGCTGGAAAGTTATCTGTAATAAACTGCTCACAAAGCTACTGATGTAGTGTGAATAGGTACTGCAAATGCACACTTCACTTTGGTTACTAATGTGCAGGCTGTGGTGGTAAATGCAACAGCATCATTCCAGCTCATATTTGTGTCAAGGGGGATATTTTGTGTCATGACTGTGACAAGCACTGTAGGTTACAATTAGTTAGCCGAGTTGTGAGTGTGACCGTATCAGCAAACTGTGGGTGGTGGGACTTGTTTGAACAGAACGTTAGCAGCCAAAGTTTGACTTTTTGCTGTGTGCCTGTAAGTCAAGAAAACATTCATATCTCACCAAAGTAGTGATGGCATTGGTGAACAGCAACTAATTAAATATCAAGTATGCATGTGTACACAGCTCTGTAACTCTTGTTTAAAATGTCTACATTTTTAAGAAAAAACAAGTACCAAAGCATGTTCCACCATTGTATTCAAGAAAACAAGGCAAGAATGTTTCTGACTCCAAGTGAGAAGGATCAATATGAGGAGGACTGTGTCGTCACCAGAGCCTGAACTGGGGCGTTGCATGTTCATCCTTCATGGCAACAGTGTCTTCTCCTCCGGTTGGGAAATTCTCAGTCCCTAGTTATCATGAGCCATGGCATGATCTGTGTCTGTGATGCCACCAAGACCACAACAAATCATAGAGCAAGTAGTCCCTTTGGAGCTCCTATTTTCATAACTGGTTAATGTTCTAAACTGAAGTTATTTAAACTGTACCCATCAGGAGGGTGGTGTAGTGAGTAGGTAGCTAGTAGGGATTCATAGTGTCTTTCCCCCGTGTCTGCAAGCATCCGCCCTACTGCAGTGTCCTTGAGCAAGACACTGAACCCCTACCAGCCCCAGGAGTGCTGTTCTGTAGCCAACCCTGACCTCTGACCTCTCTGTGGAGGCGGAAAGTGAAAAGTTTCCCTATGGGGATCAATAATGAATCACACTATCATTACTATTAATACTATCAACATTGGTGAGTTCAATGTTTCTTGACTTATGGGCACAAAGCAAAAACTGTAGCACAACTATCAATGTATTAGCACCTCTGGGCTCTATATGAGCAAATCCCACCCATACTAATTATTTCCACAGTATCCTGGAGTAAATGTGACCCATACCTGTGTAGCCATCCAGCCACAGCTGAAAAACTTCCTCATCCAGGATGGTGGTGTTACCCACAAAAACATCAAGAACTACAGCCATCTTCTAGGAGGCAAAGAAGCAAGGGGGAAATGAGATACGTTTTTAATACAACGTTGCAACAAACGTAACAAATATTAGCACTAGTAACCACGAGCAATAACTGTCTGATTAGCTCAACGCCATAAAAATAATTGCTAAACATGGAAGCAAGGTGACTTTTTACCTTGTTATCAGTGTTGTTCCAAGTAGCTTTGAGCAGCAAGCTATAATACAAGTTGACCTGCTAAGTGTACCGTTCACTTCTATCAGCTGAGGTGGCTAAATGTAATTCCCATGGCAACCTACTCCATTAAAGGCTAGTAGCTTCCTACTTTAGCTAACTAGCTAAGTTACCAACGTCAGCGGTGAATAAATGAACTACTAGTCACCAAAACAGTTAGTTACGAGCTAACTAAGATCACAATACGATCTGCTTATTATCGCCAGTTTTAGACTCGTCTATAAAACACTAACATCTACTAACTGTACTATCTTATGGTTGTGCCTTGTCAACAACTGCAGTCATGCAGTTAACACTTCCGGTTATGTGACGTCATAGGAAAGGCTCCCGGCGCCTGGATGGCATACATCTAATTTAGATACAGTTGTCCCTGTTTTGGTATTGTAGGACTGTTGGAAGAAGAAATAATTACACATACTGGCGAATATGCGACAATAAACGCAAACTCATTTATTTTAATTTGGAAATTACAAAATAAAGTGCATAAACAAAGTAAAGCCATATTACTCTTTTGACTGGCTCCACAATTTGTCAATTTACGATGGTCCAGTTTCTGATGCTTGTAGAGCCACAAAATGTGTACTCTGTAATGGATGTGATTTAAAATGTAGTGAAGTAGCCTACAATAGCTAACGTACCTACACAAAAAAGCTACTCAATTACAGTAACGTGTGTAAATGTAATTTACTTCCACCCTTGGTAATAATAAACCCTAATGGACCATAACCGGGCCCAGACCTAATCGGAATCGCCAACGTAGAGTAGGCTACCTATCACACAATTCAAGTCCCGTTCAGTTGATGTAGGCCTAGAAGAACTACATTCGCCCAGCCCAAGCAAAATGCTATAGCCAATTCGTAGGATAACGTGTATGGCCAAAGGTTATTTATGGGTATTGGGAAAGCCATTTGGTGATCTGTTGCCCTCTCATTTGTGTTCTTAGTTATTTTTAAATTTGTCAAAATGGTGATGTGTGAGTGCAGTGACTGCGTGCTGTGTGTGCACACTGCTCTCTTTTCCTCCGGCGATTAATCTAAATAAATCCCTCCAAATCCCCCTCCTCACCCCTCCCTTTTTCTGTATCTGCACATGTGTCCTTCAAAATCACAAAAGGGAAAAACGACTCGGTCAACTGTCTTTTTGTTGGATCTCCCATTGCACATCAACACCCCCACCCCTAACCTCATAGTACCCTGATTCCATCCTCAGCTCCCCCTGCATGGTTAACACCCTACATTGTTATATGGCCTCACTGAAACAATAGAGGTGGGACAGAGGGCGGAAGGATGTGGCTGAATGCCTCAGCTTAAACCATGGAAAAAACCTGCAGTCACACTTTCCGTCAGTGTGTTTGAAAAGAAATTACTACAGCCAGGAGTCACCCGTGATATGACTTTGTGCAGTGTGCATCTCTCCCTGCGCGCGCGTGTGTGCGTGCGTGTGTGTGTTATAGTTTTATAGGGAATAAACTAGAGTGAACTCAATGGTTCCAAATGCTATAGGTCTATTATCTATATCCTGTTAACATTGAGAGGCTAAATGTCTCTAGGTTATCAATCTAGAGGATATAACGTGGTTTCTGGTCATATGCCTTGAGTTGTTTGAGGATATGAGGTAATTCCAGTGAATTCAATATACTGAAAAGGAAGACCCGGAGGAAGTGGGTCATTTTCCTTCGCAGGGTGTGCTTATCCCTGGCTTTTACACTGATTTCCAAGCCAGATGATAGGGGTAAATCGGGCTTTTACACCTATCCTATGTTCTTGAATCCAAGTGGGGGCGCAGAAGTGTAGGTCTACACTGAGAGAGCGCATGTAGAGTAGGCCTGTAGCCTATCTCCTTCAGGCATCTTTATGTTTTTCACATTGCAACAGAGCTGGTCAATTCAACGGGACCACAGGATCAATCGATTCTGTTGTATTTTTGCTCATTCGTCCGTTTCCTTACACATAACGTTACAGGCTATGTGATGGCTGTGTCCACTGGAAACCTCACTGGAAATCACGAATATGTCTGAGATTACACTCTGTGACCGCTCTGTCAAAGCAGTCAGAATAAAGAGTACAACTTCCGGTAAAATCACGCAAAGTAAAACCCTTACTGACAAACATGTGTTGAAGCGTTTATGAGTAAGACAAACTACAAACGTGAAAATAAAGATTTTGTATGAGGGAAAATCCATAGTATAGTAAAATATATTTTCCAAAAAGTTGTTATTTTGTGCAATACTTAATCATTCATTCGCTTCGAAATTTACAAGTTTGATAGTTTTTATTTTGAAGGCTACATCTACTATCTTCCGGTATTGCTCTGCTTTCTGTGGCTAGCTTGACGCAGCTCGAGCTACTACACGGAGACAGCCGTGAAAGTGAAGGAGGCAGACATTGTTGTAATAGCCCAGCTCCAGAGGATGAGCGGAGCATGCCGCACATATTTTGACAAGATACAGGGCAAGATTGGACTGTTTTTTTTATTATCGTCAACAAAAAAACGAATCGTTTGTACTTAAACTGTTGCGCCATATATATGGACATATTCTTTATTCAGTCGAAGCTTCCCAGCGCGTCCGTTCTGATGAGACGACATGATGCCAGCGACATAAAACTATAACATCTGTAGGGTGTGCATGTATGTATGCATGAAGCCTAGCGGAGTAGCCTACAGGACGACACTTGCCTCCTGACAAACGACTGGGAGAGGAGGTAAAATAAGGACAGTTGTATTCCCGAAGGCCTTTGGGGCACACCGCCTTCTGTTGAGAGGATGATAGTTTGACATTAATGGGATTTTGTTGCACACGACCTCATTAAGGCAATATTCACGGAGAAAAAACACTGGGTACAGTCTATAAAATAGGTCTGAATGCACTGAAGACAAGGGTCTAAATAAAGGTCTCACATGCGTATCCTTTGATTTTTGCCTCAAGTGGGTTTCCATAGCATCTGGAACAAACAGAAGATATGATGAAGACATTGACTCGGTGTTGAGCATCCTGGATATTAAAGTGTCCAGTTCATCTCAGCGATTTTGGAGACGTCTCAGGTAGCCTACAGGTTTAGTTTTGTTAGAAAATGGGGAGCGACAGTGAGATATTTAATAGAGAATTGTCAAAGATGTCCGACGACGATTTGCTGGCATGCTCCAAGGAAGAGCTGGTGAGCCGCCTGCGTAAAGAGGAGTCGGACAAAATCTCAGCTCTCATTCAGCGCGGGCGGCTGATAAAGGAGGTCAATAAACAGTTACAGGGACACCTCCTTGAAATCAGGGAACTGAAGGTCATCAATCAGCGTCTGCAAGAGGAAAACACGGAGCTGCGTGATCTGTGCTGCTTCCTCGACGACGATCGACTCAAAGTGAAAAAGCTGGCCAGGGAATGGCAGCTGTTCGGGCACCACGCAGCCAAAGTGATGCGGGAGGACCTGGGTGGATACTTGAAAAAACTGTCCGACCTGGAGCGGATGCAGGACGGGCTGGTGAAGGAGAACTTGGACCTGAAGGAACTGTGCTTGGTCCTGGAGGAGGAATGTGTCAGTAGAAGTGACTCCAGCCCTGGCGGGTCAACCGAGCTCAACCTGCCTTGTATGGTGGCCCGTGACCTGGGAGACGGAAGCTCGAGCACCGGCAGCGTCGGAAGTCCAGACCAACTTCACCTGGTGTGCTCACCTGATGACTGACTGATGACAGGGGCGTGTTTCGGTCAGTGGCCCAGGGCTGCTGCAGCTGTTTGACTTGAATGAAGAAGTTAGGCTATAGGGATGATGTGGTGACACAGAGGAATGTGTTCAAGCAGGTCTACTTGGTCAGAAAATAGTTGGTACAAAAGCATTTCTGAATGCTGCAAGGTTTGTGTGCCACTATAGGTTTTGACTTGACAAAGATTCTACCACTATTGACTTTTTTCAGGACCTACAGAGACATTCAATAGGCATTTGCCAGATGATAATGTATCTAAATTTTACATAGTTTTTTTTCTAATGAGTCTTCTGTTTTGGGACATTCTCCTTTTTCAGTCGTCTGTTGTTGGAAAAATGGGATCAAAAAAGTGGGTCACATATAATTTTATCTCACGCACTGGACTAGCCTATACACTGGTAGAAGCCTTTTTGTATTGCACTGGACAGCGCTATCATGGATCTTTAAATCATGGATCTAAAGATTCATTTCAATCCAGTTTTGAGCCATATTAGTCCACTGAATTCCAATAGCACTGAAATAGATGAGTTGTGATAAATAAATAAAAAACAGTTTGATATTTGCTTTAGTTAGAGACCCAGTAACTAGGCTATGTGTAATAGTTTATGCATTCTCTTCCTCAGGACAGGATTGGAGTGCCATATGTGCATGAGGATTATCACAATTTGTACAGGCCTGTTAACCAGTGTGATTTCGAGGCCCTTCAGGTTTACTCTGGGTGGGGCTGGTGTGCATCATGTAGGATAATGCCTGGGAAGAGCCATCATACTAGGTTAGGTCTCGGATCAGATATGATATCACTGATATCAGACGTCATTGGACCTCACTCAGAACTGAACGGCACATGCCTAAGTTCTATCAGACACTTTTGTATCAAACTGGAAACTCTTTGTATCAAACTGGAAGGTCTACAAGTTTTTCGCAATGATTTATTTACACGGGCCGGAAAGGCAAGCTGTTTTAAGTCACTTGTATTTCGTTTTGTTGATACGTTGTTGTTGTTGTTGATGTTTCAATTAGCATATCACAGCTAATACACACTTTGTTTAAGTTGGCAATGGTCAGCACTCTATGTAACTCATGCTTTGTGTTTACTCTGTAACATTAAGGATAATCTTCTCTTTTACTCTTCTTTACCTTGATTTATCAGTATTAACTTGCATTATTAACAAATACAAATTTCAGTTTGAATCATAGATAATGCACATGGATTGGAAAAGATTTGCTTTGTTGTTGGCTGTTATTGGTGGGCTATGCTCGTAGTGCATTGAAGAGCTTTAAATACAGTGGTTATGACACTTTGTTGTGTGCTGACCTTTCTTTGTGTGTTTGACTTTGCAGAAATTGATGCATTTACATGACACAAAATGAATGATTGATTTATTTACTTGTTTGTTTTGACCTCTATGTCCAAACAGACTGCACTTGATTGATGCTTCTTTCCATGTCATACAGCCTGACTTTATGGATGTTCATCAGTTTTATTTTTGGATCCCTATTTGCACAGTACAGGGAGCTGGAGGGGGCAGTAATGCTTTTACCCACTTAGTGATACACAGAAGTCCTTTGACAGCAGCATACACACATGTAGCATCTCTCTCTCTCTCGCTAACCCTTGCTCTCTTTCTGTCTCGCTCTGTCTTCCCCTCTCTGTCTCTCTCTCTAACCCCATTTTAGCAAAGCAATCCAATGCACTCTGAGCCATGTATGTATTAGTGTGAGATTCACGTCATTTTGGGGAAATGGAGTAACAGAGAACACAGTGTTCACAGATCAGGGGCATAGTGCGGTTATTAGAGTTCCTCAGTATATATTATTCTGTTCATTACGTGTCGTCTACAGTCATTAAATCCTTTCATTGACTGGTGGTATTTTTATTTTCCATGTGTTTAGTCTGGTGTCCCTATTTTAACTTTACAATGTTTAAAAATCTCTCTTGCACAACCTTAAATGGCTGTTCGTTTTAAGAGGCATTTGTCTAATCATATAATATTTTAAAGTGTAGGACTTGTGGAAACAATTCTGTTGTTGGTTTACTAATAACATTGCACTATCACAAATTGCACACAGTTCTCAATCTTTGTTTTTTATTATCTCTGAAATAGTACAGCTTTGACAGAAGATAAAAGTAAGGCACTGCCCACCAAAACAATTCATTAGTCAGAGAAAAAAACATTATCAAAAATATATTGCACTCTCAAAAATAAATACATGATTATAGAATCTATATTAACTCCTACGGCCCAGCCTTAGTGGTCTATCATTTGCTTAGATAATAGGATTCTTAAAACATTCATAGAAAAATGAGAACCATTTATTTGTAAGTACTCTATTTTCCATAGTGAGGACATTTACAAAGTGTATACAGTAACATGATGTAACAATGTAACATGGTTTTATGTATTAGATTGAATTATCACAATTACTTACAAAAAGCTTATGTAATTCTTTAGAGAATATATTCAGTATGCTATGCTTTCATAAATCTATTCATACATTTATTTTCTTCAAACATACTCCTTATGCAACCTTATAGGTTTTAAAATTACAAATATAGAGGACATATATCTATATCAAATATTATGTAAAAAGAGTGTAACAATCATATCCTGATAATGCTACTAATTTGCATATTATCTAAGTACTGCATCAATATTATAAAAAGATGAAATGTAGCAGATGCACTTAGCTAGAACTATTTCATTTTGAAATGGTTATCACAATCATCCTTTTCAATGCCGTCATGTTTGCCGGAGTTCCTTTTTTTGTCATGCTGTATGACTAAGTCAGGACTGAACATTAGTGTTTTGCCAAGATGACAGGGCTGTCAATCACAGTGTGAGGAGGGTAGGGGAGTGCAGGGAGTGATCTGATTGGTCTCCACTGCTGCTGCTGCGGCGATGAGCTATGCCACAGGGCTGGGGGTTTCGAGACTGTTGTGCATTACCCTGATGCAAAGAAGACAGTGAGGTAGCTTGGGACGGGACAGAGGCACTGGTGTCTAAAGAGGCAGAGGGGTAGGTGAAAACCAAACTAGCTGTGAATGGAGTGAGAGATGGAGTAGACAGGAGAATCGGGGTGTGGAGCGACTCTGATTCAGATGCAGCAGCAGAGGCAGATGATGTCACAGGCTTGGTAGGGATAGTAATCTTTGGTTTGGGCTTCTCCAGCTTTGTTTTGGGTTTTGTTGAGGGCCCAGGTAGGTTGGATTTCCCTGGTTCCACTTTGATGCCTATCAAGGAGGAGAGTGCTGGGTGCGGGTCAGAATCTGAATCAGAGTCCTCAATTTTACAAATGGGACGGTGGGCTTCCAGGACCAACTCAAGCTTGTCTTTCTCCTTTTGCAATTCAGCTATTTCCTTCTGTAAATGGGACTTTTCATCTTCCAACTGGTCAGTCTCCTACAGCAGGAGAAAGGAAAGAAAGACAGACATCTGTGAATTCCCTCATGCATGACTGTGACAAATACCTAGTAATTCATGCATCAACGTTATGACATTTGTGCAATGTTCACTCACACTTTGCAGTGTGTCTGTCAGCTCCCGACGACGATTGCGACACTTTGCAGCTGCCAATTTATTCCGCTCTCTCCTTACTCGGCGTCTCTCCATCTCTTCTGCAGATAACTTTGATGAGAAAGAGGAGAAGAAAAGATTAGATTAAGTAAAATAGGTTAATTAACAAAAAAGTAGGCTACATACTTGTTGGACAGAGTGAAATGACAAGAGTCAAACTCAAATGGCAGAACTCTTAGATAACACACCCCACTTCATGTCTGGAGTTTGATTCTATAACCTCCTTGCTTTGGGCAAACTCGATTCATTTCAAAGCAGCAATTGTACAAGAAGACTTGATGTGAGTCGGCAAAGCAACATGACACAGGAGAAATACCACCACCATGTGTATGCACTTAGTCATCACAGTCAAATATTCATGAGGGCTCAACGATTTTGAAATGTCGGAGTCTTTGTCCTGTTGTAACACCCTAACTCTGATTTCATCCGCTTTACTGAACAATTACTGTTCATCCAATATTTCCCGCCCTTTTAGGATGATGAGTCACGCTCAGATGCTAGGTGTGACTCAGGTGTGAGTCACAGAAAATGACTTGCCCCTGTGAGTCACATGATAGTCCACTTCCTGTACCATGAAATTACAACTCCAAGAACAAAACTGTAATGGATATATGTGCCATAGTGTGACTGAAACCAGCAATGAACAAAAAAGAATGATATTAAGGTGGATAAAGCACCAATTGAGCCAAGCTCACATGGTGATGGCCCTAGTATTCTTATGTCTTTTTTTAAGTTGAACAGGTTGTTGAACAGGCTGATCAGCATAACATCGCTGTTATCTTTAACATTGCTCTGCTAACAAAAAGCAGAACATCACACACAATGTCACAGGTGACAAGTTCACTGTGTCAACATGCCCCCAAAGTAAACACTATCAAGGATAAACAGTGGGCTTCTGCCTTTGGAGTGTCTATATTTTCCTTTTCAATTATTTACAATTTAAAAAATCCTCTAGTAATGTTTATTCCTATTTCTAATTTGATCATTCTGCTGTGCACGTGTAAAGGAAATTGTCACAGACTACTACAGGATATTACACATTAATGACACACTGATGATTGAGCCACTGTCCACACCTCTAGTAGACTCACTCTCTGCATTGCCTCTAGGAACAGTTCAATCTGAGGAGGGCCTTTTTCATTTTGAGTGTCACTTTTCAGACCGTAGAGACACCCGATGTCCACAATCACCAATGTCACTTCAAAACATGTTTTTTTCAGGCAGTATATACCTTTAAAAAGTTTCAGACTCTGTTATCTAAAGACTGTTTTCTTACATGCTCATCGATCCTGCGTCTTGTTGACCCTGTAGAATTAGCAGCTGCTCTTATGACCCCTGGTCGGAAAAGATGTGGTTGTGAGGGTGAGTGAGTCAGGGGCCGCACCCCTGGAAGAGTTGGGTAAGGAGGTCCTGGAGACTGTGAGGGGCCCGGTGGAGGCATAAGGGCGGGCTGGACCAACCACTGGAGGTCTTGGTTGGTTGTGATGGCATTGAGACTTGGTACAAATTGACTGCTACCAGCCATCGTAAATTTCTGTAAAAACAGATAAAAAGTGGGGATTAAGTTAGTGGACAAACCAAAAGTATCAGTAAATCCAACATCTGATCGATAACAAGGCTCCATATGGGTTCTATAGGCCTAGTATAAATGCAAAGTATAAATAACAATGATGCAGATGGGATTGTGTAGAAAACACTGTGAACTGACTTTTACTTTTCAGTGACATATACACTCTTACAATACAATAACTTAAATACATACAATACCTATCATGTGACATCTTCAGCTTTACAGGCCTACTACTTTATTGTAGCCTGAAATTCACAACTTTTCAGCTTTCACATTCAGCTATTCTGTTACACTGCTTTCAGTCCTGACTGGGATATAGCCTACTTTTGTGAGAGGCACACCTACCTGCTCCTGTTGTGTGGTTGAGGTACTAGTGCTAGCCAGGGATACAGGGCTTTCCCCATGAGACCCAGAGTCGCTGCTGGTGTACGGCGGGTTGCCTCGTCCTTGATTCCCAAAGTTCCGATACATCTCTGTTGTTTAATTAGTTATCCCGGTGAAAGAAACGTGATCCAGCTGGGTCTGTAGCACTACAGGCTTCACGAACTTACTTCCGAATTGAGTTTCGTCTGTTAATTCAAACGTGGGGTAAGCCCACTTTATCGCTGCAAGTCGGTAGAGTCCAAACGGGTACGTCTTCAAGGGGGAACAAGGAAGGAAAGATCGCCAGACCTTTTTTAAAAATAGTCCCAAAACCTCCGAAATTGACTTTCAGCACATCCTCTCGTGCTTAGTCACGCAGCTTGAAGTGAATGTCTGGCAATGATTGTAAGATCATAAACTCTTAAAGCGATACTATACATTTTCCACGCCCCTCCTCAGTTACGGGAAATAGTGTTGTCTGCTATCTAGCACGAAACTTACCACGTGTCATGACGTATATGACCATATTTGGTGACAGTTTCCTCTCGAGACTGTCCCGGGATTCCTTTGACAGAGCAGGCAGGTCACCTCATGGCCTGCAGGCTACTGCTACTTTTTGAGTATTGTGATGTACTTAGTCTAAACAGGTGGCTCTGAGTAATTTTATTATGGCACCTACAAGACATTCAAATGTATTGATAGGCGTAATGATAGTTTTTCTGTTATAATGAGACATGACAGCATGAATAGAATAGGAGGATAGAACAAACTGCTATTGTTATGGGCCTAAACAACCCCAAGGTGGCAGTTAGACTGCAGGAAAGGTTATATAATAGATAATGAAGCGTAGGCAAACTTTTGGTGGTTTGTGCCTAATTGTGCTGAGGTTTTGGCAGTCACTCTTACTTTATATAAACCACATCAATGAGCACATGCCTGTGGAGATGAGTCAGTGGATCGGCACAGCGTTGTTGAATTATTTTGCCATCCATCTCAACGACTCTTTCATGCGCAAGCACAATATAGTCTGAAATATAGAAAAGATTCAAAAACTGCATGGCAGATTCGGTGAGCTCAGTCTGTCACAACAGCTGCTGACCTTGCACTCCCTAAGGACAGAGTTCCCGGCACGGGCTGACTCGTCCTTGCTGCTGACTGTTGCATCAGTTTCTCACATTACTACTAATACATCTCCTGGGAATTAGGACTGTCAATTGTAATGAGTCACAAATTTAGTTACAAATACAGTTACAAGTCCATTCAAGAAAGAAATTGTTTTTTTGGCAAAAAGACAACATAGGACAGTGGAAATCAATCATCCTCATCCATTTAGAGATTTATAAATTGTACTCTTGTGGCTTTGGTCTCGTAATAGTTATCAACACCACCAAAGACATGAGAATATTGACAACAGTGAATGAAAACTGAGACTGCCAGCAGCTCAACATCTTATTTTACTTGTTGCTCATTGATCTATTTGACTACTGACTGTCCTGTTTCAGATTCCAACAATATCCCCCCCAGTTATAATGAGGAACGCATTCAGGATCTTTTTTCTCTCTGGGTTTGATGGTGTCATATCAGGAGAATATAGAGTAAAGGTGAGCCTATGACTAAGGCCTCAAGGAATGCAATGATGACACACCGGCTGTGTGTAAATGACATGTCACGACATGTTGGCTGTCTGTCTCTTTCCCTTTGCCCTCATACATCAGCTGGCTTCGTTTTTTCAACTTTTATTTGTCTAGGAAAGGTCTGCTGAGCACACATGCTCTTTTTAAGCAATTTAAGCAATGGTTTGTTTCAGGTCCATACAGGTAAACATGTTTGCAATTGCCAGTAAGTTGTTGTTTTCCTTCACATTTTCCCACAGAAGTTACAGTTATCAGGGTGATGTGAGGTTAACAAGATTCCATCACACTGTAGTCACCCTCAAATCTCCACTGCTTTCACTT
>OMLI01018248.1:0-11364 GCA_900302605.1 Rondeletia loricata
CCCCCACCCACCTTCTCACACACACACACACACACACACACACACACACACACACACACACACACACACAGTTTACACGTAAATGATCAAATACAGAAATTACACACACACTCTCACACACACACACACACACACACACACACACACACACACACACACACCTTCATATTCTCACACAAGCCCTTCTTCTGTCCCTCTTGTCTCCAGTGTCCTCCTCCTGTGTCCACGGGGTGGCGTGTGGTGATGGGAGCTGTGTGTGGGAGTCCCAGTGGTGTGACGGGGTGCAGGACTGTCCAGGAGGCCAGGACGAAGCTGCCTGCTGTAAGTAGCCTCATCCAGGGGTGCAGTGCAGGAGAAACCCACCTGGAGTCACTTCACCCACCTTTTCATGAGTTTACGCACCTTTTTTAAGCTAATATGAAAATCGATGTACATTTTTATTATACATTAGACTAAATGGTATCAGATCGAGATAGATCACATTAAAATATGATCTTTTCAAGAAAATTTTACAAATTGATATTTTTGTTGTTTATTTTGTATTTCTTAACCTTATAGTGATCATCTCACAGGATTCACTGTTTACACGTTTTTATTCTTATTTTAAACTGCATGACTAATCCTCGTACACACTGTCCATGAATGCTTTAAGGCATTTCCCTCATTTAGCCTCCTGTAAAACACACATCACTGCTCTTCTACGTACAGTATGCAAATCTTCCCATGCTAGAACACCTTCTTCACATTTTGTCACGCATTTTAACACAGGTTGAACACTCATCCATCTTTGCACTGGGGGCAGACCTGGGTCAAATAGCAAATTTGGAAATAATTAGTATTAATAATTGTATGAATGTTTGCTTTATCCTGCTTGGTGCACCAGATGGTTGGGGTTTGTCACAGATAGATAATATAGATAAGATAATATGACGAGTGCCGGAAAGTTTAGACAATCAATGGAAAGCATTTGACAGTCAAATTAGCATCCTTTTCTGTTTACACTTTTGCATCTAAGGCATTTAACTACTGCCCTTATCTAGAGTAACTTACAATGAGTGAGCAGGTAGGGGTTCAGTGTCTGATACACATACAGGTGTTAATAAAAACGTACCTGACACTCTGGATTGTGGTCCGTGATGCAGTAAACGTCACCCATCTGCTTCACAAATAAATATTTGTGTTAATTGTTAATTATTAGTGAATGCTATGTGACTCAGGTCTGCACTGGCTCCCCTCCCCACCCGCTCCCTGCTTCTAACAGCATGTCTAGTCATTGTTTGTGTTTGCTGTTTCTGTTCAGTGAGGCTGTACGGTTCCAGTTTCCTCCTCCAGATCTACTCTTCACAAAGTAAATCCTGGAGGCCTGTCTGTTCACATGGCTGGAGAGACCAACAAGGGAAAGCAAGTTGCCAGCATATTGGATACAGCAGGTGAGATGTTCAGCTGTGTTTTTGCCTCGCCTGGTATTGTGAACTTGAATATTTCATCGGGTATCGATCAAACACAGAGATTGTATTCTCTATAGGGTGATGTGTGAAGGATTTATGTGTTTGAATGAAGCTGTATTTACCGTTATGTGGCTGTGTTTGACAGGAGCACGTATTTTAAATCAGGCCAACAGAAGACTGATTCTGGTAATGGATTCTTAATGGTGAAGCCTGAGTCCAGCCCTGAAACACCCATACTGCAACAGCTTGTCCACAGGTTAGTGAACTGGCGCTGGTGAGCCAGTGTGCACACTTGGCCATTGTACCCTTCTTTCAGCCAAAAAACTAAAGATTTCAATCTAAACTTGAAGACATTAATATTGAATCAGTATTGAACCTAGTTTCACCCCAGATGTCTGTTTTGTCATCCCCAGCAATGCCTGTCCAAACAACAGTGTGGTGACCCTGCATTGCATTGGTATGTCATCATGCATTCTCAAAACCCCTCAGCTAAATCAAGTTGGGGAAAAACTCATGATATTACGATGAAGAAACCAACTCAAAGTCAAGTCTTTGATGCTGTTGTGTTGGATGGGATAACTGGGGCTAAGGTCCACACAAGGTTATAGGATCAAACTGCTGGTCCCTTCTAAGAGCATACCAAACTTAAAGGGACACAATGGAACTAAGCCTTAGGGCTTTATTGTGTCCTGATGTTTTCAATCAATTCAATTAATCAATCAGTCAAAAGTTGACCAGGAAGCCAATTTCGGTGTCCAGTTGGTTCAAGATGGCTACATTTACACTTTCGAGATCTCTAGAGCAGATTTTTTAGATTCTCAAAATCAGATTTTATGAGATTACATTGCTGACCTGTGACTTAATGTGTCCTGGCGTGATTGATTATGATAAAAGTTGCATTGAAATGACAAAGTCTTGCAGTGTGCGTCCACCCTAACATCAGTTTTGTCCTCAGACTGTGGGAGCAGGGTGAACTCTAGCAGGGCCCTTGGGGGCCAGCCGGCCACCCTCGGGTCCTGGCCTTGGCAGGTCAGCCTCCAGGTTGAGGGCTCACACCGCTGTGGAGGCACCATCATCACCCCCTACTGGATACTCACTGCAGCACACTGTGTGGCAGGGTGAGTCTATCTCCATTTACCCTCATTCATCACTCCTCAGTGTAGCGGTTCTGGTCTGATGTGGGTGGTAGCCTAATGTACAGAAAGACAAGGTAACTGCTTCAAATCCCTGGATCGCCTGGGACAATCTGGCAGGGGAAAGTAAATGAATAACAATCTTCCCCCTCTCAACAACTACTGTCGAGGTGCCCTTGAGCAAGGCATTTAACCCCCAGTTGTTCCAACAGCAGAAGACTGTGGTAGTACTGGGCAGCTCCCAAGTGTGAATGTGTGTGACTATGTGAAACAAGGCAATGCAGAAGAAGAGCATCAAAGCCCAGCAAAACCCTTCCCTGAATAAATAAAGGTTGAAAGAAAAAAAACCACTTGGTAATCGCTCCACCTTTACTCTGTGACAGTATGGGTCATTCATCCCTCTCCTCAAATCTCCTCAGACAGCTGAGAGAGCGTCTCTGATATAACAACAGCTTTTATGAGCTCTACTCTCTATCACCCTGCCTCCTGTCAGCTTTTGTATCGCTCCCTTCCAGGAACTCCAACCCTGCAGACTGGACTGTGTATGCTGGTATAGTGGATCCGTTAGGCACGCTCTTCAACCCTGCTCACTCTGTGAGCCGCATCGTGGCCCATGAGGGCTACAGCAGCCTCACTTTGAGGAATGACATTGCTCTGATGAAGCTCTCCAACCCTTTGGACATTACAGGTGTGTATCACTTTATGATGATGATGATGATGATGATGATGATGATGATGTTAATAATAATATATATTTTTAACATTTAACATCTGAAAACTTTGGGCCCAGTTCACAGATGTAATCCAAATCACAGTATTATAAATTGTAGAAATTGACGGTGTGGTCATTACC
This sequence comes from Rondeletia loricata, assembly GCA_900302605.1. NCBI lineage: Eukaryota > Metazoa > Chordata > Actinopteri > Beryciformes > Rondeletiidae > Rondeletia > Rondeletia loricata. The sequence continues at coordinate 3,435 of OMLI01018248.1, forward strand.
ATTAGTGTTTAATAAAACAGATGTATTAGCCCATCCCTTGTTGTGTACTAAAAAATATATATATACAGTATGAACGTGATATACCCCTTCAATGTTGTGGTTTAGTCTATGCCTACATATATTCTATTCTGTGGAGACCAGCTAATACACTTACACATCTGTGTCCACAGAGGCTTCCATACTCACCATGGTGGCTCTCTTACTAGCCATGGTGAAGCACTTTTTTCCTTTTCTAGACTTATAACACCCCTGTTGTTTTTTTTAGCCTCCAGAAATATAGGACCTGTGTGCCTCCCAAATGTTGGACTGAACATCACTGTTCCTCAGAGGTGCTGGATATCAGGATTTGGTAGCACAGTGAATGGAGGTAAGACCATTATGATTAAATGTGATTATATTTCATAGAACTTTGACATAAATACTAGTGTATCTAGTTTTCATGCAGCGTTATTAAAATTATTACTGCACTGGCCCAAGTCATTTCTGTTTCACAAAAGATGCTTACCAGAGCTTGGTCCTTAATACGTGCTGTGTATCTGCAATATGCAAACATTTCTTCTTAAGCAGACACAGACACTCTCTGGTATTTGTTTTCTGTCATGTGATATGTGGATGTATTTTTTATATTTTACTGTCATCATTTTTTTTCATGAATTTGCATTAGCACTGGAAATGCACAAATAAAACAAAAGTAAATACAAGGTGCCAGACAAAAACTTAAATAGTTTTATATTGGACTGAATCCCAGGAGGAGGCTAAATGTTTTAATTTGTAATATTTAAAGTTTAAGGACCCCTGAAAAAAGTGTATAATTTGGTAACTGGTACAGTTTGCTTAGTTCTTTTCATTAGAATATGCAACATCTATATCCTTATGCTATAGGATTCAGGCTGTTTTGTTGTCAGACTGCGATTGGCAGAACTGGGACATCAGGATTTTAGTGGCTCCTCCTACTGGCTGCCATCTCCAAACCATTTTCATTAGCCTGCCTTCAAATTCTGCACCCTGTCTTTCTGGTCACTGGCTTGCATGTTAGTAAAAATGTCTATCCCTAGTGGAAGGCTCTCATTATTAGATAAATAGAGATGTTGAATTTTGGGGTGCATCAACTGTAAAAACATACAAATAGTAGCACACTTTAATTTTTTTCCGTTTGTGAAATTTATTTGACCAAATACTAACATAACTTGAAAGAAATGTCACATGGAGAGGAGAGGGTGTGCCATTTTTTCCTCTTCTTAATGTCTTTTGTGATTTGACAGGAATGAAAGATTTCCCACTGTCTCTCTATCGTGTCTCTCCTTCCCAGGCTCTGGCTCTCCATACTTGATGGAGGCTGAGGTCTTCCTGATAGATAGCACTGACTGCAACAGCTCCATCGCCTACAATGGCAGGGTAACACAGGACATGCTATGTGCCGGAGAGACAGAGTCGAAGGCGGGAACGGATGCATGCCATGTAAGACAGAACAGTGGCAGGCACACACACACATGTATACGTAAACACTGGTGTTTTTCCCCAGAATCTTTTCTCAGAGGTGTGAAAAGGATTCTGAAACGAGATTTAAACCATGTGTCACTAAACTCTCCACTGAAACCAATACAAATTAAATTATTTTAGGCCGGGTGCAGTGATTGTGGTCCGACCTGCCTGTTCTGTGATAGAGGAAACAGTGATATGACATGCTGCTGTGTTTTGAGGGATAATGAACTCATTCAAAGACATCAGTGTTTACATAAGCACCAACAAACTTTTATAGCAATGGGCATTTTCTGGTACAATTCAGCTTTTCTTGTACGAACAGAGCAGTGACATCAAAACTGTTTCTGCTGTGAACCTGCACTATGTCCTGTACGTGGCTACGGCTTAGAATTAATAGGTTCATTTTATGATTTGCAGCAAAATATCTGTCATATCTATAATGAATGCAAAATGAGGGCACTCAAGTAGCAGCTGACCAACTATATGATATTATATTTTCATTAATGTGTGCATGTGTGGGCTTGAATATGTCAGGGTTCCCACGGACCTTGAAAATCCTTGAACGTTTGTGGATTTGAGAAAAATTAAACAAGGCCTTAAAAGTTTTTAAAACTGAATGTATGGCCTTGAAGAATTTTTTTTATTAACATATGACACCCTAATTCATCAATATGTCTCAGCTCTCTGGACCTCTCTGTCCTAACATCAACATTTCACATCCTGAAGAAAACCCTACGATGGAGATTTGCGTTGATATAGCAGCAGTGTTCAGTTTTAAAATCAACGATTTCACCAGGATTTCTTGACTCGACAAGATCATGAGTAGCCTATCATGAGCATCTGTGATGTCAAATTTTGACCAATATGAGTCCTTGAATTCCACCAAACAAGACCTTGAAAGTCATTGAAAAGTGTGTGTGGGAACCTTGATATGTATGTGCATCTACTAGTGTGTGTAGTTCACCATTCTCTATACGTGTCCTGAACTCACTGTCAGGGTGACGGCGGTGGCCCTCTGGTGTCGCAGAAGGACGGTGTATGGTGGCTGCTAGGAGACTCTAGCTGGGGAGACCAATGCACTGTGCAGAACAAACCTGGTGTCTATGGCAACGTCACCTATTTCCTGGGTTGGATCCACCATCAGATGGGGGTAAGGAGTGGACAGCCGTTACATTATTCTAAAAAGCTATAACTGCATTTCCAGCTGGCCAATCGAAGATAAAAGACGCGTCCTGACTGTACCCGGATCGTGCACCAAGCCACATATGAAGTATACTTAGACCAAAGAGGGACTGGAAATGTGGAGGTAGTTTAAATTAATCTGATTCCACTCCATGTTGAGTATATTTCAGACCTGGTTCAAATAATATTTCCACATAATTCTTAGCATTTAATCTGCTTGGAGAACCAGATGGATGGGGTCTGCCACAGAGGACAATGCAATGAGTGCCAGAATGAAAGTTTACCCATCTGGTGCTCCAAGTAGGCTAAAACAATGCTATAGAGTTATTTGCAAATACTACTTGACCCAGGTCAGATGTATTAATACCCATGTTTGAATGTGGCTTGAAGCTCTATCACAACAGCATCTTAATACAAGCATTGGGATTTTAATACAAAGTGTAAATTTAACTTTTTAGACAGGCGACTGTTCCTTTAATATTTCACTACATTTATTTCTGACCTTGAGATTCAGGAAACCGGTCAGAGAGAGGTCTTAGTCTTAGTGGCCTTAGTACTTCTTATGTCTAATTGCTATTTGGCCTCAGAATAGTCTATGGTCGAGAGGAAATCAGAATGCATGGCTTGGTTCTCTTTTATTAGTATTAATATTCATGTGAACAGCACCAAAAATTATGCCACTATTAATAGCAAATGAATGACTTTCATTGTGGTAACCTTGACATGTCTCTTTTTGGGTAAAAACATCCTTGTTAAGCAAAAAAAAAAAATGTAATTGATTTAGCCATTTATTTTGAAACGTGCCAGCTGTTTTTATGATTACCATTAATTTACCATTAGCTTTGGCTGATATTTTGGCAATTACAAATCATGCATAGAATACGTTCAGATACAAAGAACCATCTCACTATCACCTGAAAAAAACAGGAATTATAATTTTACTGCTTTTGTTTGTTTGTCTGTTTACAGAAGTATCAAGATTAACGGGCTCCTGATGACAAGACAAAACGCTACGATGATTTTGTTTACAATTTTTGAGAGCAGAGTGTGAACAGAGATAGGTAAAGTTTATTTTTAGGTGTCATTGCCTTAACAATACCTATATCACCAGCATAACTTATTTGCTACATGTTATTGCTCTATTTTTCATTGTTTATATCGCTGTTACTTGCAAACTAAACTGCAGAGCTATTGATGCAGAATTAGTTTTTGCCCTTTAAAAAAAGAAATCTTGTATATTGCAGTTTTTGTAATTCTGATTTATTTTTGTATATCTGTGTGAAATATAGAATGTATTTAATTACCCTGTATAACTGATTCAAAACGTCCATATAAAGGTCACGCTTTATTTGGATAATCCAATGTTGATACTCAACTTCCTATCAAGTGACTATAATGTGTCACTATAAAGTCTACTGAGTTTCAAGTGATACTCATAATTGTGTGAAAAGCAGTCTATAGATATTCAGTGTCTGGGTTTGGGTTAATCTATTGGGTTAATGTTAGAAATAGTGTTAGGGTTGGGTTTAGGGTTACATAGTCTGTGGAGATGCACCAAATAGGTAAGTGAGACGTTGTTGAACATCTACCCTTTGTCACCTGATAGTTGAGTATCAACACTGGACTATCCAAATAAAGTGTTACCCTGACTAATTATGATGTTTGATGAGCCATTAAATGGAGGTACCGTGTGTCAACACAAGATGTCACTCACAAACCACTGTCAAGCTTGTCCCATTGACTCTCAAGGATATTTATGTCCTGTATAACCGCTTTCACCATGGGTTTTGCTCCTACACAAGCAATAATCATTAAAGTATTTTTTCAATCTTTGATTAGGTCACTACAGTTCTTTTATTTACAGCACAATCACAATTTTGGTACAGAAAAATACACATTTTGAAAAAAGTGAACCTTAGATGATTCAATTGTACCACAAATTAGACAGATTCATTTTCACAACTTAATATTTTGGCAGACGGTAACATACAGTACAGCTTGCATCATAGCACACAAGACTGATACTCTGGTCATATAATCAAACATATCCAGGAAAAACAGCACAAGTTTCTGTTTGATTGTATGGCACGGTCTCAGCTGTGGTGTGATGTGTTTTGTATATATCTTGGCTAGTACAGATACAAGGCAGAGGTGGGGCTAAGTGGGGGGGGGGACAGGGAATAACCTGCTGGCAGCGTACACACTTGTCTCCCATTTGTGGACACCCATCCAGACCACATCATTTTTAGATAATAGACTTTTACATATGTAGCTGTCACTGTTGTCAACAGACAGTAAAATTATAAACATTAACAACTTTGTAACACTAATTGGCATACAGAGAAGCCAGTCAGCTTTGCTAGCAAGTTAACTGTATTCCACAAGTACCCAGATGGCCTGTGTGTATCTATTGTATTGTTAAATTTTCAAAAATCCTTTGGCTTCTAATTTGGATTTGGATTTGCATAAAATGTACAGTATAAACATGTGCTCTTACAAATCTAGTGTCATACTCGTGTCTAAAGAGCAAAGTTGGAATAATAATGTACACTCACATTCAAATTGATTTAAATATGAAATTGCATGTATACAGTACAATTACATTAATCTCTCTAATAATGGCATATATCTCTGTGTGTCTGATTATCTCGAGAACCACTCAACCGATCGACTTTCAACTCGACAGGTGTATTGCTGAGGACCCTACGGAGTGCAGTGTTGAGTGCCAAGTCGATTGGACGAGCGGTTCTCTAGAAAATCGGCCCGGTCCTAACGGGCACTGCATAGTCTCTAATAATGGCAGAAATCTCTGTGTGTCTGTCCTTCGATTATCTCGAGAACCGCTCACCCGATCCGACTTTCAACTCGGCAGGTGTATTGCTGAGGATGCTACGAGTGCGAAGTCGATCGGACGAGCGGTTCTCGAGAAAATCGTCCCGGTCCAAACGGGCAGTGCTGTCGCAGCACGCTCATAATACATCCATGGGCATGCTACGCAGGCATACAGGCGTACCGGGCACTGCGCTCTAGAGGTTCTCGAGAAAATCGCCCCGGTCCGAACGGGCACGTCCCAACGGGCACTGCACTAGTACAACAAATTGCATAACTACACCACTATGAATTATTTTACTCCCACAGATGGAGTTAGTATTGATCTTCGTCTCTATATTACACTTTTGATCAACTTTAAAAACAAAGTGCAATTCAGCAGAGTTAAGTCTCAAACTACTGATATATATCTGTATGTATCAGCAGAGAGCTGAGACTTAAAGGCACTACAGGCACTGTAAACATGTGTGTAACCTCTAATATTCTTCCTACTGACAGTGATTACTTGACAGGCATTTCTTCTTACCTTGAACATACACAGCTACTAATTCCACTCCATGGCAGACTGCAGGTTAATTAAGTATAACAAGGCACTGGGAAAATTCCTTCACTTATCACAAAATTGGCATTACGTTTTTCATACTTCCACTTTAAAAAGCTATAAAGATCTGTTGGTAGAAGAGCATCAACTATAAGGGCATATCTTGGGGTTTCTGATAGTGATTTTAATCTGTTGTGTGCCCTCAGAAATGAATAATGCACAGTTTGCCGGCAAAGGAAGTCAGTAACATTTAAATTGCTTAAAAATCCACCATTAACTGTTGCTCCTTGTCACCCAAAAGAGTTAGACAAGAGCAGCTATACATCCTGTTCTCCCACACCTACTGTCCTGTGATTGTCTTTAAGGGGAAATTCCACCCTCAGATACTCTTATACTGTTATTTATCATCAATATGTAATGTCCAGTGCATTCCAGGAGTTATTTTGTTAAGTGTTGTAATTTACTTTCCCATGTTCCCTCAACCTGCCTCATCAACTTCTACAACAGTTAGGGAATTCCTACATTTCCCAGAATACCTTTCAACAGCCCCCAGAGAACGTGCCTGAACTTGTTGCATTCAGTGCGTGTAGGTGGATAGAGCAATAGTGATAGCATAGTGATAGTTTTTCCAGTCCAGAAAAAGCATTGCATTATGAACTATTGAGGCTGCTGTCGCTGGAGAAATTGGACCTCTTCCTCTTCTACAATGTTGTCTACATTTGGCCAGTTATCCACAGGAATAAGAAAAATACAACACCAAACAACAAAATGGACCCAGAAATGCAGGGTGCACAGCCAATGGCCGTTTTTTAACAGTGTAGAAGTGTTTCAGGGTGGATTTTCCATTTAAAAGGTGGCTGATCCGTCTATATTTACCTCTGTGGGTCAAGCTGATGAGTGCAGTCTAGAGTCTCTCAAGTGTCACTTGGTAAGAGCAGCCCGAGCCCCAGCTCTTTCTCCACCACTGTGGATCGACCCTGCCCTCCGCCGCCCTGCCCGTTCACCCCGTTTGCCCTTCCAGTTTGTCTCAGTCACTTGATGCGGTGGCGCACCAGCGAGGACTCATCGGTGATCTCCCCGGAGCGGTCTCGGCATCGGCATCGGCATCGGCAGGGCAGGACCAGCAGGAGCAGCAGGATGAGGAGGACTAGGGCGCAGACCCCCATCAGGGTGTAGGAGATGATCCAGAGAAGAGGCTCCTTCAGCGGCCCGCTGGCACAGTCTGCTGCCACATCTGCCGCCGAGAAGGGTCCTACGATCTCCGACAGCGCCACTCCGTCGTTCACTACAGGGAAACAAAAAGCAGATAGATGCGGACCTCAGTTCTGATTGGCTGAGTGCCATTTGAAGTAATTGTAAACGGTTAATTTAAATGTCAGTGCGCCAACCAAAAAGCACCACTCATACTTAGTGTCGCTTAGCAACCATGTTGTTAAGCTACTGTTTCAAGAACTGTATTGCTTGGTCAAAGAATAGCACAGAATTATTATTGTTTAATTAGCACTGATTTAAAAATGGGTGGAAGGAAAGGTGTTTTTTTAACCCTTGTACCCTCTTCGGGCCATTTGTGTCCATTTGGGTTTTATTTGTTTCGATCATTCGGGCTGTGATTATGCTTTAGCCATGATATTTGGTCAAGGTCTGTATTTTTGGACAAACTTTGGAAATTCAACCACTGATTCTACATTAAGTCTATAATCCACTGTCTAATCGAAATTGTTACACTAACCACCCTCGGGACATTTTTGTCCCAATTGACTTCCATTATAACAAAGTTTTTTCATCCCATGGCTGCTACAGCGGGGGGAAAAATTACATTTGGTTTTAAGGCTTTCAAACTGAAGCCAGGGCTTCAAATTGTAGTTTTATTATTTCCCAGCTGATTGGGCCATTTTT
>OMLI01018249.1:0-10954 GCA_900302605.1 Rondeletia loricata
GTGTGTGTGTGTGTGTGTGTGTGTGTGTGTGTGTGTGTGTGAGATTGATTGGATAGCTTGGTTTGTGCGCTCATGTGTTTAGTGTGTGTGTGTGTGTGTGTGTGTGTGTGTGTGTGTCTGGTTGAGCCTGTGTGAGTGAGTGTAGCCTCCTTATGACCTCCCTGATGGCCAGAGATGGGCTGAAGTCATAACTCTTCTGTCTGGCTTTACCCTTGAGCAATATCACAGGCACTCTCTGAGCCGCGCAGAGTGCAGCAAGTCAAACCACTGAGCTTCTCTCAATGACTGTGGATGCACACTGACGCAAGCACACGCATACAAAAGCATTCCAGTGTGACACGCAATTGAACATTGAATCCCGATGTCTTTTGTGCAATTGAGAGCAAAATATTAATACTAGGGTCTAGGGAAGAATCCAGTGGTTAATATAGAAGGGCCAGTTATGATGTCAAAGTCGGTAGGCTCAATGAGAAGCTGTCGCTTCTCATTCGCACTGAGTGCATTTTTGGTTTTTCCCCGCTTCTCAGTTGTAAGCAAAAACATATGAAAAAGGATCAAACTTCTCAGCCTTGGGAATAAGAAGTCAGAACTCACCTACTTAATCACCAGAGTGGAATACTCAGAATAAGACCAAGATCTAAACAACATGCAGCTCTCGTACCCAAGTCAGAACTACAGTATTTCATTGAGGGTCAAGGGTCATTTAATGACTCCTGACTGCCACGCAAACATTTCCACTTCCTCAACAGTTCACCCAGTGACACAACAGCCCGACTATGGCCGTTAGTCTGAAAGGAAACAACAACAAAAGACTCACTTGCAATATCATTACCATTTTGGGTGCTTGCCAACAACACTCTGGATTACCTTGCATGGCAGACAAATTGGCAGTCGGAACGCTGGTGTAATGGAGGCTAATTGCCTGAGTGCAGGGTTAGTTTGTATTTCATGCAAATCTCATGTGCATAATATTGAGCCTTGGCTGACAAACAGGACGAGCAAAAGCCATTCCGAAGCCAAAAAATGCTATTGTTTCTTTGACATAGGCTACTTACCTGCTATTCATTGATAATTGTTCACAAACACAGATCACTGCATTCTCAAATGTGGTACTGTTTTGTAAGCTGAGATCTCAAGATCTCATGGCAATCATTTCAATACCATTCCACATGCTAGCAATCATTTTCTAACTATAGATTTTCTTTTCTCTCCAAATGGTAGATTATTTTTGGGGGAATGAATCTGAAATAAACTTTAAAAAATAAATAAAACTATTTTCATTTATCTATGGGGAAATGAATGCAGAATAATCGAATGTCAACACAAACTTTTGTCCCATGTAAATTTGTAAGTTTTGGAATTGAAGTCACTATATACATTACATTTTGCTAACCAAGTGGCAACCTGCTAGTTGTAAGATAGAACATAAAACACAGCATTAATGTCAAATGTTATGTCCTCCTTTACAAAAGCAAAAGCATAAAGGACATAATCCTTAATAACCCTTGAGCAAAAGCTCATTTTGAAATCCAGTTGATAATTGGAGGGTTGAGGGTGATGCAGATGGTGCAATGGCATCACGCTTTACCCGCCTTTACAAGCCTCTCCTCACTTTGCTGTCACAGGCATGACATAGCTCATTACCGTAGCTCATTAAGACAGACTAATGACATGGAACTAAATATATGGGACGTACATCCAAAAACACAATCTGAACAATTGTGTAAAGAGTTCACAGTAGACACGATACAGGAGAAGAATAGCGATGATGATGTACTTGGTATTCACATCCATCCAGCTTGCTGTAGTGTAAGTGGGTCGGGTCATGGTCAATTATACAACGAGGTTGCTGCTGTTAACATGTGGGCCTATAGTTACATGTAGGTGCTTGAGTGAGAGTGCGTACCCTGAGTTAGCTGTGTTTCCAAAACAGACCCTGCTGTTGTGGGATTGCTGGACAGCCTCATGGGGTCAAGATGCAAGGACACAGGTGTGTCACACCACCCAAGACACTTAACTGTACCATGCATGATTTTAGCTGCCAGTCTTTAGGCCCTGTGAAATATACAGTATAGCGAATGCTCTGCTGTGAGTGCAATAGCAACGCCCTCTGGCCTCCTGAAGGGTACCTAGTTACCCTCCCCTAACCCTACCATCTGCATCACGCTGCCATTTGGAGCCAAGATAAATCATAGAAGCCCATGTCCACGCTGGGAATAGCTCCTTCCAGATAAGAAGGTCAAGGGTCACATTCCTGGCCAAGGTTGACTGTGCTCAGGGCTAAATAAAGAGCCTAGGGGTTGCAGAGCAGTCCAGCAGGCCAGCACAGGCCCTCACACTCAATTAGGATCAAAACAACCATCAAACCTGAACTTGAATTTAGGTTACTGAAAGTTACTGTAAAATGTGTAGCTATGAAAATGTCAGTAACACGCAGTAATATTCATGTCACCCTGATATTTTTGGAGGTGAATAACCTCAATTGATAAATATAGTTTTCCACTTTGTTAATAGTCTGTAACTGTTATAACGGCGCTTCTGACGGCTGCGAGAGATAGAGTTGGGTGGAGGAGGAGTATTTTGCATACGATTATCGGCAACCCTCCGTTACTGAGGACGCTACAATAAGAGAGAGAAAAGAGAACTGTTATCCTGTTCGTAATGCGTTTGTTTATTCTGCACTAAACTACCTGGACCTCTGACCCTGCCAGTGGAATGTGAGAGGAGAAACACAGTGTTGGAGGTCAGCACCATCATTTACATCCTAAACACATGACAGGCTGTCAGGCAGAGGTCAAACCTGGTCACGTTCACACAGTACAGCCCAGATCCTTATACACACAAAAATCTAAATGTACCCATTAACAGCTACACATACACTCACTACAGGTTTTTCCTCTATATATACACATGCAGTACATTTGTTTACTGTGGTGCTTATCCTTGATACTGTTGAATGTGACATAAAAAAATCACAAGGGAAAAAAACATTCAAACGTTCTCAATGTGTAGTATCTGCCAACTCTGGAAAAAAACATTCACATGAAAAGATCCACACTGAATCGATTTCCATAAGGGACGACAGAGATTTGCCCTTGTCCAAACGAGAACATGGTACAGCCACAGAACTTGAATGGAGCCAAACATTTAAAATTGATTTTCAGGTTGTCCTTATCATCCTTTGATCCCCTGTGAAAAGGCTAGACAGTCATGCTGCAGTGATCAGTCAGGGTCAAAGTCATCCTCCACTTTCCCTCCTCCTCCCGTCTCTGTACTGTAGTTTTTAGCTCTGGCAGCTGGTGGTGCTGTAAGACTTGAGTCTCCCCTGCCTACCCCTTCATAAAAAGGCTGTCACCTCGTCTCTCCTCTTTTGTCCTCTCCTCTCCGTCACTCACCTCCACACGTCAACGCTGAGCCACTGCAGCATCCTCCACCAACCCCTGAGCCAGTCCGCTTTGACGGGGTGTCCAGCACAAACTAAGCCAGACAGAAGGAAAGAGCAAGTGTACTGAAACAAACTACGAGATAAAGAGTGAGAAAGGTATTTTTCACAGGATCCAAAGGAAAAATGTGGGTTGTGAAAGGGGCTGTGATTCTAAAATCAATAGTCACATGTTGACACACACACGCAATGTGACTGCATCAGATCACAGTAGGAAATGTGTTGTTTAAAAGCCCATGGTACAATAGCATGCCGTCTGCCACTAGGTGATCTGTGTGAATGGTATTAATTGGGTTCCCTGTGAGGCCACAGCCAGCGGCTCAGTTATGATTCCAGTAGGTAAATATTTGCCTGTACTAACCTCACTAGCTGCCATAATGATTCTTTGTGTTGCACTGTGTGAGTTTCTGTGTACATATCATTCAGTGCATATGTCTGTGTGTGTGTGTGTGTGTGTGTGTGTGTGTGTGTGTGTGTGTGTGTGCGTGTTGCAGCTCAATCCCCCACCGTTCCCGCTCTACAGCTCCAGCTCGGCAGAGTTTGATCAATAACGTGTCCTTCATTCTCAAGTCGGGCCTGACCTTGGCAGCCTTTTGTCTCCTTCCAGGGGCCAGAGTGCGCATGTACAGGTTGGAAAACAAGGCTCTCAAAAATCCACCCTCGGAGGGAAAATAATTTCCCTCACTGCCTCCACATTACAGCATTCTCATTAAGAGCCTAATGAATCATATATTTATTGCGTTCTTATCTTAGCGTAATGAGGTGACGCTACTTTTGAACTCATTTGCTAAATTACCACAGGCCACTGAAATGGAATAAACTTCAAATTCCTTGCATATGCTCCTGCATTCATTTTCAGAGGGGTAAGAGCCAATCCAAACCCTACTTACGAACAAAAAGCATCCATATACCCAGTTACAGTTCATAAAGGGTGTATGCACTATGGGGCATTTGAGAGCACTGAATCACACAAGACCACAACAGAGGGCAATGGGAGTTGATCTGATATATCTGTTTACATGTTAAAAGTCTGTCATAGCCTGCAGGTGGCACCATTTATAGACACCATTTTCCCTCCAATTTGACTGACTGCTTATATTTGGAAAAAAGGCCTTAAGCCACTGGTCCTGCAGTCACTCTCCTTTTATGTTATACAATAATGGATGAGATGTTGGAATGGATAGTAAATAAATAATTTTCTTGTACAGGTACATGTTTAACCTGTCCATAATACTGCATTAAAACAAGCAACAAGTTACATTTTGTATGCATGGGTGCTCCATCATGCACCCATATGCTTTATGATCTTTTATATTATTGGGTACTGGCAAAGCTCAAATGGCTGGTGCATTACTGGATTGAAGTGGATACTCCATCAGTATGAGGCTATCGGCTTAGTCATCATCTGGGGCCATATAATATCAAGTAACATTACTCATGTTCAGTGTGAAAGAACATGCCAAAGAGATCAAGTTGAATGGGGAACAATAAAAATCTTTCAATTACAAAATCAATTTCCTTTTTACGTGGTGCATTACTTGCACGCATTGTTTTATTTTGAATTATTAAGACAGGTGATCAGCACATAACTTGTATTATAGATACAGGATGAGGTGTACATGTGTACATTCGGTAATGTGCTTCTGCAAGCCAGTCCTCCTATTAAGATCAATTATAAAATTAGCACTGATAAATTACCATATTATGTATTAATTCATTTTAAGCATTGTGGTGATAGGGTGGTAGATTTGCGCTCCTTTGCCAAAAATGTCCATCGATATGCCTCTGCTAAAATCCCACTGGCAATGGAAAAACCTGAAAGGCTATACATCTACACTATACATCATGAATTAAAGCCACCGATAATAGAAATATGAGACAGAATTCCTCCCAGGTATTGTGAGACAAATTAACCCTTAAAATGTTTTTCAAAATTATTATTACTGTTAACTCCAAGCGAACCCCAAGGAAATCTATATTTTTATTTAACCAGATAGATCCATTAAGAACAAACACTTATTTACAGCCTGGCAAAAGTTACCTTTGACTTTATATTTTTGCAATCAACACACATGGTTTATATACTTTGCCTTGTGACTTTACCACCCAAGTATTTAAATAATATTCACCAAATAAAACTTAAATAAAAAATTTGAATTTATTCAATTATTCCACTTTTACAAAACCAAACATTCTTCAGAGTTTGAAGCATTACAAAAACAAAAACGTATGACAGTTATCCACTGACACATCAATCATTAAAAAATAAAAATGCAAAAAACAAAATGATCTTCATTACACTTTCCTCTTCTGGGTGCTGATGTACAGAACTGGGGAGGGAGAGGAAAATAAATAAGTACAAACATGAAAGTCTGTAGCTTGACTTAGCAATACCATGTCATTTCTCTTACTAATCTGAAAAATGTTGACATCCTATTTTTTTCTTTATTTTATGGTCATCTACTAAAGTTTTAATGTAGGACTGAGCATGTGTGGGGTGAAAATGGACATCACAACAGGAAACAAATGAAAATATCTAGATGTTTCTGTGATACTGTGAATCTGGTGAATACACATTAATTTTAGATGGACGTGCCGCACATCAAATGAAAGATTCTAAGCTTTCCAGAGAAATAACGTACTCTGTACTCGAGGGCAAACAATCCAGGCAGTAAATTAATAAGAATATCAAGATTTATTATGTAGGTTATAAAAACATTTAGGGAATTTGGTCTCTTTCTGTGAATAGTAAAAGGAGAAGGTGGAAAGATGCAATCTTCATTAGTAATTAGGGATGATTCAATTGATCAGCCACCAAAAATCTGACTATATTCATTCTATGTATTCTCAACATTGGACGATCATAAAAGCAGATCTAATGATGAAAAACGTGGATAACGTGTAGAATTTTTTTGTACTGGTGAAGTGTATATGATATGGCATTCTGGGTAGAGGTGTAAGGCTGCGTGCTAGTTAGCACTGAAGTACAGCCAAGTGAACTGATTGTTACTTTTCCTTACACACATCTACATAGTGTCAGAAGTGTCAGATTATGGCAAAGACCTTCATCAACCCACTCATTTTTGACACAAATATCACTGACTGTTGGTCTTTTTATCACACTCCATTGGCCAGCACGGCTAACATTCAAGAGGGAATCATGCACTTGAATGGCTGGTGTCAGGAATATCTATGTTAGGTGGGTAAATGTGGGATGGATATACAGACTTGAATTTGAGAAACTGATTCTTCAAGCAGGAGTTCTAAGTATTATGGTGGATACAAAACTTAAGAAACACAGGTTAAAGTATCATGAATTGACAACTACTTGGACAGGTTTTAGTGCTACAACAACTCTTTATTCATCAAAGATAGATAGTAGCCTAGGCCAAAGCAAGAAGGAAAGACTGCAATGTCTGTTGCTTTGAGCTTTCCACAGATATAAAGTATTAAACAGACACATGCATAGATATGACGTAGCCTTATGTTCTAAAACTCCGGGCTTAAAGCCCAGTCTCCACCAAACAGCCGAGACGAGACGAGACGGTTTTAGAACGTCTTTAGAAGAAAGTTGTTTCGGTGTGAAATGTCCAGTTTTTTAGTTTTTTGTTTTGGTATTGTTGAGAAAATTGTTGAGACATAAACCCAAAACGCCCCCTTACCCCACCCTGGCAAACAGCGATAATATCGTATATCGCAATATTTTGGCGGGACAGCATTGTGATATTGAATTTTGGATATTGTACAAGCCTAATAATAGTTGGTGCCTACATAAAGTATAATTTTCTGCACCTGCACTTCACAGGGTTACATTCTAGTACTTGTTACAGAGTTTTAAAGTTTTGTGAATCCTCATTACTGCCTACATCAGTATTGGACAAATCAGCTTACGTGAGGAAATCAATATTAGCCTCATAAATGAAAAGAAAGAGTGGAGTATCCTTATTTGTAATAAAGACCAACACAAGTCAGTCCAATCCTGATGAAGACATTGTTGTAGTTTCAAATTCATTGTTCACCAACATAAATAATCGTTTCTCCAGTTTACTCATTGTTTCCATTCTGACGAAGAGTGCTGGTGCTGATGAGCACTACACATATATGTAAAAGTAAGCCAACCACAAATAATGTATTTCTCTCCAAGATGGAGACCGCCATTGCTTCAAGTCTTGGAGTGTTCAAACGTATGTATTTAGATGAGGTGGAGGGCCTTACCATTGTTTCCTCTTAGAAAAGCATCTCCATACTTGTTCTTGAGCTGGCCATTGACATACTCCTCTGTCTGCTCGATTGCAATGTTCATGTAGCCATCCAGGCAGGCCAGGACTCCTGCAGACAGACATACAGATGCAATGTGTTCCGTTATTGTGCTCAGCTGCTCTAATATCATGAAGTTGGGCTGCGACTCTTCAAATGAAAATCACGTCAGGAAGTAACTTGCCAGCTGGATTAACGTTACCTCTGTAATCGACACCAGAGTTCAGTTTGACCACCACAGGTCTCCCAATTATCTGCTTCAAGAAGTCACTCGGGGTCTGCTTTCTGAGACTCATCCTGACTGCGGTCTGGAAGGAGGTCCGAGAGACAACTGGTGTTACAAGATACAAGCTAGCTCGCTAGGTAGCTAGATAACCGTTACTACCAGTGTCTATCAAATAGTTAAGTTTAATTTATTATGAATGTTGTGAACTACTATTTGTCTCCGTACCTAGCTTGATACACGGCGAAGAACACTGCTAACGCTACCATGTGCGTTAGCAGTGTTCGGTATAACTGTTAGGCGCTAGTTAGCATAGTCAGCTAGCTGCTATTACTGCAATGGCTATGGTCGCACTGAATTATGAGAGGCTCATTAGTCCTGCACGTACATCAAATACATTCAATGACACTGATGTAGATTACACTGCATAACTATTAGTATTAGCATGTTACATTGCATTTCACCCACCTGAACGATCTCTAAACGATTACTTTTGGCATCGACAACAAATGACCAATCAGATGCTTCTACTGTGTTCAGATGTACGGAGTCCGATAGGGGACAAAACATGTGTTTTGTCTCGCGTTGGTTAGTCGTTCCTCTCCGCAGAGTCAATGTCCTACAGGGAGATTGTGTGTGTGTGTCTGTGTAACCGTGTTTTAATGAAAACAAAATTACAAACAAAAGTGCGTTAATTAGGACACTGGCGTTAATGTATCAGTGAGGGTTGGAAGGAGGAACAATTATCTTAATGGTTTTAGGATGCCTTGTCTCTATCTCAAGTGAATTACAAACGTAAACCTATCATTGATAATATTATTTGCAATATAACGACATTATGCCTCTGCAGAGTACAGGTTTTGAGTCTTCAAAAGGAACCAGTAAGGTTATGCTTCTACCCAAATCAAAGATAAGATAAGATCCCTGTGGGATATTGGGTCTTTGCGGCAGCAAATAGTGATAGGATACAGCAAAGAGAATATAAATAAGAATATAGCAAATGAGGGTTATATAAACATATGCAACTGGCAATTTCAACACTAGAACATGTTAAGTAGACTATGAATTCAAAATATGAGAGAATGTATGGATTACAGCATTATGAGGGTGTGCAAATAACAACAGTAAAACTTACTGAGACAAAGAAAACATGAATGCAGAATATGTACAATATCAAAATATACCAAAAATCGGGGGTAAGTCAGTCACATTGTCATCAGTAATGGGAGGTGTAAGGGAGGTGGACAGCGTGAGTGTCAGGTGGATGGGTGTTGGTAGGTGGTGTCCCATTAGCCTGCTGAGCATGTGGGGGCAGCTGGCCTGTGGTCCCCTTGTCAAACCTGTTGAAAAACAAGTTGAACTCATTGGCTCTGTCCTGGTTCCCCTCCACCATTTAGCCTGGCTGCTCATTGACAGTGATTCTCTCATCCCACTCCACACCTCCTTCACACTGTTCTCCTGCTATTTATTTTCATTTCTCTCCTGGGAGGTGTTCTTTCTGTCCATTATCTTATTCTTCAACTCCCTTCGGACAGACTTAAAGGAAAAATCCACCATAAAACACTTTAAAAACAACTATTGACGATGTACCTTGCATTTCTGGGCCCATTTTGTTGTTCAGTAGTGTATTTTTCTTATTCCTGCAGATAACTGGCCAAACCTAGATTGCTTTTTGAGATATTTCGAGCGCAGCTCCAATGGAGTTTGCTAGCAGAAAGGTTTTCAGTTATTTAAAACATCAATGGTAAACATCAGGTTTTGGTGTCAGTCCCTCAGAATCAAAGAGCAAGGGCTTCTCTCTAGACTCACCATTTTGCAACAACGTTCAACAATCATATAGGGAGAAATCCATCGTTGAAGAGGCAAAGATACCAATTTCTCCACCCACAGTAGCCTCAATAGACCATAATGCAATGCAGCCACATGACATGTTGCATTTTGAGTAAGGGCCGCGATCATAGACACGCCCCAATGTTCACACACTAGATGGATAGCTAGATATATTTATATGCCCATACATACACCCACCTTTGACTGAAAGCAACAAGTTGACGCCCCTTCTCTGCGGGTTATCGGAAGTCATTTTAGGAAACGTATAGGAAATCACCAACTGAAGTAGAAGTAGATGAGGCAGGTTAAGGGAAAGTGGGTAGGATATACAAAAAAGTAAATTACAACACACAAAATAACTCCTGGAATGCATTGAACATCACAAATTGCATAAAGTGCAGTGTCTTGTTCTCCCTAGTCAGAGTGAAGGAAAGGGACACATGGCTAAAGTATAAAAATATAAACATAGTCAAGAGAAATGCGTCAATATTCATCTTCCTGAGTTTGTGCTCAGATTAGGCTTACTTCCCCTAACAAAAATCACTTTAATATTCCTGTAGGGCCCTATAATGTGTCTGTTCTACTCAACAGTGAGGTATCATTATATAGTTTTTCTCAATTGCTAAAACGCAAAAGCCAATTCTCTAAACCAAATGACCAGTTCTCTAAACACATTTAATAAAACTAGCCCCCATTTGCCAAAAACCTTAAACACATTTCACATGAAGACACAATTCACAAAACACAATCCTCCTTTTCTCATAAATCTAAACACATTTTGTCTTGCTAAAACACAAGTTGCAAAAAACTCTGCTCAAATTCTCAAATTAAAGCTCATGTGATGCAAAATGCTTGCCACAGTCAGCAAAATTTGAACACAATGAACACACCTGGCTTCATTCATTAAACATAACGACTCAAAATTGAAGACACTTGTTGCAAATTATGTGACCACACCTATAAAAGCCAGTTCAGAGTGCCAGTTTGCTGAAGGTTCCAAACTAACACAATGGACGGAGGCAGAGTCAGGGGAAGAGGACTTCGAGTCAGAGGAGGGAGAGGAGCAGGCCATGGAGGGAGAGGAGCAGGCCATGGAGGGAGAGGAGCAGGCCATGGAGGGAGAGGAGCAGGCCAGGAGGGAGAGGAGCAGGCCATGGAGGGAGAGGAGCAGGCCATGGAGGGAGAGGAGCAGTGCAGGCCAA
>OMLI01018252.1:0-12405 GCA_900302605.1 Rondeletia loricata
CGGATGCGCTGTGTGATTCAAAAGTTGTTTATTAAAACAACATTCTCCTACACTGAACAAAAATATAAACGCAACACTTTTGTTTTTGCTCCAATTTTTCATGAGCTGAAATCAAAGATCTAAGACTTTTTCTATGTACACAAAAGGCCTATTTCTCTCAAATTAATACCATTAATACCTGCACATTTTAGAGTGGCTTTTATTGTGACCAGCCTAAGGCACACCTGTGCAATAATCATGCTGTCTAATCAGCATCTTGATATGCCATACCTGTCAGGTGCATGGATTATCGTGACCAGCCAAAGGCACGTGCAATAATCATGCTGTCTAATCAGCATCTTGATATGCCATACCTGTCAGGTTGATGGATTATCTAGGCAAAGGAGAAGTGCTCACTAACACAGATTGTGAGAGAAATAGGCCTTTAGTGTACATAGAAAAAGTCTTAGATCTTTGATTTCAGCTCATGAAAAATTTGAGCAAAAACAAAAGTGTTGCGTTTATATTTTGTTCAGTGTATTTTGTGTGTGAAGGATTTTTTCTTTTTGTCGTGGTATCGAAAGAGGTATCGAGTATCGTGTATTTTAACTGGTATTGTATCGAAGTTCACAGTTTTGGTATCGTGACAACCCTAGAATTGACATAGCTACTACATGAGTGACAAATGTCAGCATTTCATTTGTATTAAAGATGTGCATTTTCTTAAAGCTGGCACTAACCTCTTAATATCAAAGTGGGACCTCTGGTGGTTTTTAAGGGCTAATAGATTGTAGAAGCGTTTCTGGCAAACAAGGCAGCGGAATACTCCAGTTTTGTGGGACTTTTTGTGGTTGAGAAGGGAGCCAGCATGTCTATATGACCGCCCACACTGATCACACTTGTACTGACGATCTTCATTATCAACATTTTCTTTGATGCGGCTCACTTCTTCAGCATGGGAAACATTTACTTTCATTTTCTCTTCACCATTTGTTGACTCATTTTTCCTCTCAGCTGTACAACCATGGTTCTCAAGATGATGGTAGCTGGTGCAGAAGATGCCACAGCTACCACAGATGATGCTCTGTGCCACCTGCTTGCCTCCAGACCTATCGCTATTGTTCATATGCAAGCGGTCGACATAATCTACCTGGCCCTTGTTGTGTAGAAGTTGATGAGTAATTAAGTCCTGCCTCTTGGCAAAACTTTCCCCACATGTACTACAGATCATCATCTCTCCTGGCTCATCATCTTTCACTTCTTCATGGGAGGGCATGGAAGAAGGCACTGAGCTTGCAGAGGTACCATGAGCCTGAGTGTGTCCACGGAGATGGCTCCTCAGAGCCCTCATGCTGGTGTAGCTGTTCCCACATACAGAGCATTGATAAAGATCTCCGTCATCATCCTCTTCAGAATTATCACCTTCCCCAGCACCATTCAACTCATCACTATTTATATTTTCATGAAAATTTTGTTCAAAGTAACTTTGGTCATGGCTACCATTCAGACCTTGTAATTCTACGTTATCCCCTGTATTTCCAATGGCACATTGACCATTTCGTTCCTGGAAGTTTATATTACTGCCATAGCCATTGCTAGTAGCTTCATGGTGCTGTTGTAGCAGGGGACAACAATGAGACTTGACCCCTGCAATGTCTGCGAATGTCTCACCACAGTCTGCACACATGTGCCTCTGCATCAGCTGTTCATCATGAGGTAGATGCACAGTCATATCCTGGGAAAAATCCGGACTGAATTGCTCATGGTACAATGCTCCATTGCTGTGGTCAACTGCATTCTCTTGATCAATACCAAGCATAGGGCCAGTATCATCCTCCTCCTCCTCCTCCTCCTCCTCATGTGAGGGGAAGCAGCCCTGCTGGTTTTCCAGAGTCAGAGGCTCTGAGGAGAGCCAATCTCCCTCACTGTTCAGGCTAAAAGAGGATGGTTGAGCCTTGTGGAGGCGAAGGTGACTCCTAAGGGCCGCCAGGTGAGGGTAACTCTTTCTGCAGAGGGAACACTGGTAAATCCCGACCTGATGGGACCTCTTATGGTTGATTAGGCTCCCAGAGTGCCGGTAGCTTTTACCACAGATCTGACACTTGAAGCGACGCTCATCAGAATCTGCAGCCAAGCTCTCTTCCATTTCAGTTGCATCATCTGCATTTTGGGTATGTGCCAGGGCAGGATTGAGAATATCTGCGTCGATGACTGAGGGCTCTCCCTGAGTGTTGCTGGAGGATGGTGTTTGATTATTGGAGCAGTCTGAGTACATATGACCATTATTTCTAATCTGCTCCTGTGGCTGATCAAACTCTCCATGATTATCCATTGATGATGACACTGAAGGAACATTATTTACAGGAGATGCATACAAATTTGACTCAGGAGAAGCAATACTGTTATCATATGATATATTATGGTTCTCCGACAAGCCATCCTGAAGCCCAAATGACACAGATGAAGAGTTATGCATTTGGATGTGTTCCTGGAACTCCTCGTCATTGGGGAACAGTACTTGACATAGGTGGCAGAAACTTACTGAAGCATCCTGGCTCTGAGGTGAAAACTGGTCCGGTGGTGTGCCTGTGTATGTCCCATCCATTGAACTAGGGTCTGCCCCACTTCTTGTCTTGTGAGTTCTCTGGTGGCTGTAGAGGGCAGCCATGTTACTGAACAGTTTGAAACAGACCGTGCACTCAAACATTCCTAGCTGATGAGTCTTTTTATGATTGGTCAGGCTTCGATGGTGTATATATGACTTGTCACACAAATCACATCTGAAAGGTCGATTTGCTGAATCATCAGAGGTCTCAGTTTCTGCATTATGGACTACCTCCATCTTATCCTCAGTGGGGCTATTTTCTGTAGAAATTGCTACACTGGCTGACTGCTCATTAAGACGATGCAAGTGATCATTTTCAATTTCATGTCTATTTTCAAGTCTGGCATACTCCATGTCTACCTTCCTAAATGACTGCTCCTTTGCTTGCCTGACAAGATGAACCCTCTCGTGCGTAGCCAGTTGTGTAGCCAGACGAAATGCCTTCCCACATTCTGCGCAGGAGTACTTTTTCTGTGAGGTATGGCTCCGGAGATGACTCTTCAGGGCCAAAGCATTAGAGTTTTCTTTACCACATATTTGACATTGAAAAGATCCCACATCATGCGTCTTCTTGTGGTTAGCCAAGCTACCAGCATGCCTGTAACCACGTCCACATTCATCACATTTAAATTTGCGTTCTTCCTCCTGTCGGAGGTGACTATCCATGTGTTCTAGCAGGCTGGGCATATTGGAACACACCATGCCACACTGTTTGCAAGGAAAACCTTTTGTCCTGCCAGGCTCTTGCACAGCCATTACAGGATAATAATTGAAATAACAGAACCAGATAGTATAAATAAGTGGAGGGGAAATGCATTAGATATCTAGCTCATCCATATAAAAAGAAGCCAATTCTTTGCAATAAGGTCCAAGGAGTGTCCAGGAAAGTAACACAACATAAGATGTTAAGCACCAGTTCCACGGCATTAGGAGAAGAGTGATTTGGGTTTAGGAGGGGCAGGCAAATCATGAAAGCTGTGGGGGGGTAAAGAAAGCGTCAATTAGAGATCAGCTGAGGAAAATGCATTAGTACATTAGTTACATACTCTTTTTTCCTAAGACTATGATAGTATGTTATTAATTCAATTTGATGTAATGAATAACATGCCAACACCCAATTTCCCCACAAGGATGATTAAAGTTTTATCTTATTCATACAATCATACTACAACATAATATTAAACAAATTGTACCATGCTCCCACGTCAGTTTTGTATCGATAGAGCATCTCATAGCTCGTTGATTTAAATCTTACAAAATCCACAAAGCCCTGCAAAACTACAGCTATCCAGGTTCAATGTGCAAAACGTAAATGTCCAGTCCAGCAGAACCATCATTATGGACAGACTTAGGTTGAATGCAGGTGGCTAGCAACGGTAGCTAGCCTGGCTTGTTGTCATGCTACATCTTCGCACTAGCAAGCTAACTCTACTAGCAATGTCAATAAACCGGGAGACCAACGCCTCGCGCTAGAAATGTGTCACCATTGTAAAAGTCCATATTCTCCGACATTTTTAAATGAACCAAATACATGTACTAGCGTTCAAAGTCATGCTGATGTGCGAGGACCACAGTGATGTTTGTTTTACAACACAGTGAGCTAACGTTAGCACGCTAGCCGCTACCTAGCTTAGTAGCATCATCATGCTTAGCTAAACAAACATTGCACCAAAAAGCCAGTCGTTTTACGCGAAACCACCTCACCAACGCATGCGTCAGATTAAATACCTGTTTGCAGTTTTGACTCGATAAACACGTCCGAGGATGTATTTTAATTCATTTCTTGGCTAACGTTATTTCTTGATGTAAAGGGTAAACCCCCATTTTTTCCCAATTGTCTTTTTTTCTACCAGCCCCATTTCCACATTGCTCGTGTTGCTAGGAAACAGGAAATGTGTAGCACTGAAATACTTCCCCCTCTAAAGTAGCTTACTTGAGTTGATAAACATTGTAGCGAGCGTAACTTTACTGTCACTAGACAGCTATAATAACACGCAAATACAAAATAACAATTCAGCCATTTTCTATTCTCCATTTACGCACATTACAGCCTTTTTGAAATAACATAACGCACCTTTTGACGTCAGCTATGCAACATTATTCCGCTATAACAATAGCGTTAAGTAATGTACACTGTAAATAACCGTTGCTTCGGCTTTCCAGACGTTTTATGCCATAATGTGATATAACCAGCTAACTTCATCAAGACGGACAACTTTTACAAGGTGGTCACTGAACCATTCGCGCAAGTGTTACACACTAACGTTACTCGGGAGCTGTCGTCATCATGGTCCTAAAGCCCGTCCCTCAAAACTGCAGTCAACACTCACTGATCGCAGTGCCTCACAGTAAATACAGTCGCATTGGCGCTTATAATCCAGGCACTTATCGGCCAATGAATGCCCTGAATCAGGTAAGAAATAACTTTTTGATATGGAAATACATAAACGACGCAAACGACTAGAGCTAAATCCATTCTGTAAAATCATAGTCATAATGATGATGCCACCAGAGAGCGAGTAGGTGCAGCCGGTCCTAAAGCCAGCCATTTTGAGTAGGTAACATAACTAGCGAGCGAGCTAGCGAAAGGGGAAACGTACATCTTTACGTCCAGTTGTTTACACCATCGCATCGACTCGTGATCATTAGCTCTCGTATAAAAATGCTGTCCAGTCGGGGACACAAGTCTGTCATTCATTACACTCTGTGGTCTCCACACCACTGCGCTGCCAACTTCCTCTGGCATCAAGCGGTTAGCTTATTGTCCCTGAGGTCCTAATGCCAGCCATTTTGTGATTTAATACTACACACCAACAATATTATTTTCTGTTATACTATAGATTTTGTGCTGGTCTAGCAGCATCCACTCATTGATGTACTGCTCTGCTAATGCAAGATTGGTGTAGGGCTTTGGTCTGCTGTCTGTTGATAAATCTAACTTCCAGTCTCATATCCTGATGCTGATATTGATCTTTTTTATTTACTGAATCCTTACAAATGCCTTTTTTTGGGGGATTTCCCTTTCCAGATATAACATAAAGATGGCCTCTCCTCAACCTGGCAGCCCACCCCTCACAGAGCAATACACCCCTCCTTCTGCACAGAATGGAGAGAGCCAACAAGAGGAAGAGGTGGCGAAGGATCAACTTACGAGAAAGCGCGGCAGAGGCAGGCCTCCGAAAGCCAAGCCTTCCTTCAAATGCTCTGCGTGTCAGGAGGCTTTCAGGAGTCCCTCAGCTCTACGGAGTCACAAGCTTTCGGCACACGTAAAGGAGCGTCAGCAGCAACACTCGTGTTCCCAGTGTAGCAAAATGTTCTCTAGCAAGGCCCAGCTCTCAAAGCATGAGCGCTCCCACTCAGCCCAGCGGCCCTTTCAGTGTCCCGACTGTCACAAGGCTTACAAGACTCCCACAGAGCTACGCAACCATAGCCGCTCTCACACTGGGGAGAAGCCGTTCATATGCACAGAGTGTGGCAAGGCCTTCATGCAAGCCATATGCCTGAGGATCCATATGACACAGCACAGTGGGGAGCGCCCGTATTCTTGCCGTCAGTGCGCTAAGAGCTACCCCACCTTGTCTAAACTGAAGGTGCACATGCGCTCTCACACGGGAGAGAAGCCGTACTTCTGTGCTGAGTGCGGTAAGAGCTTTGCCGACCCCTCTGTGTTTAGAAAGCACAGGCGGAACCACCAGGGCCATCGGCCGTACGCCTGCGACGAGTGTGGGAAAACTTACACAGAGCTGAAGGACCTGAAAAACCATGAGCGCTCCCACACTGGAGAAAAGCCTTACCTGTGCTCAGACTGTGGCAAGGCCTTCTCCCGCTCCTCCTCCCTGGCCTGCCATCAGCGCATTCATTCCCAGAGCAAACCCTATCAGTGCGAGCAGTGCGGCAAGGGCTTCACCCAGCTCTCCTCCTACCAGTCTCACCTCCGCACGCACTCTGGAGAGAAGCCATTCCTCTGTCCACAGTGTGGCAAGATGTTTTCGGACCCTTCCAGTTTCCGTCGCCACCAGCGAGCCCACTTGGGTTTCAAGCCCTACCCCTGCGATAAGTGCTCCAAGAGGTTCCGCCAGCCGGCAGATCTGGCCGTACATGAGCGTGTTCACTCTGGCGAGCGGCCTTACAAATGTCAGAGCTGTGATAAGGCCTTTGTAGCATCCTGGGATCTGCGCCGTCACATGCTTGTACACACAGGCCTCAGGCCCTTCTCGTGCACTGAGTGCGATAAGTCATTTGCCGAGCGCTCCAGCCTCAACAAGCACCGTCGTGTGCACTCCGGAGAGCGCCCGTTCAAATGTGAAGAGTGTTTCAAGTCGTTTGTTGTGTCCTCAAGCCTGCGCAAACACGAGAGAACTCACCTAGCTGAACGATCCGAGCAGCAGCAGCAACAACGGGAGACGGTGCCCGGGTCAGCCTCAGTCTTTCCTGCTCACACAACCCTGCCCCAGTTCTCCTGTACCCATTGTGATGCCACGTTTGGGACCTGGGACGAAGTGCAGGCCCACGAGAATCTTCACACTATCTCCTCTCCTTCGACCGTTACCAAAATTGTGCCCCTGGGCTCACATACATGTGAGCCCTGCCAGGTAGAGTTTACACAGCTGGCTGATTTGCAGGAGCATGAGAAGCAGCACCCCAAGCCTAGGCCCCATGTCTGCAACAGCTGTGGCAAAGGCTTCCTTAACAAAGCTGGGCTGCGCAAACACCAGAAGATCCACTCGGCCAACAAACCACACAGCTGCCCCCTGTGTGGCAAAGCCTTCCTGTTTGCTGCTTATCTTCGCAAGCACTTACGGACACACCCAGACCAAACCCCAGCTACACAAATGACTGACCTAAACATTATTCAGCATACAGACCCGCTCCCCTCTCCTCCACCCAGCAGTGAGGTTTCCCCCACCACTGTTGAACCCGGTGCAATATCCTTGGCAGTTCCAGTGACTGTACCTGTGACTGCCTTTCAGACCCTACCAGAGTACTTGGTCAAGGAAGAGGGACTGTAAGATATTGTACTGTTTTGGAATTATGATTTCACAAATATTCAGCCTTCGGCCTTACATCTTTTTAGACGATTGGCCTAATTTAGACAAATATTCAGTTATTTTTCAAAATAGCTTCCTTAAAATTTCTATATGGAGTCTACTCATTGTGAATTGTTTAAAGCTTTCTCCTTGTTTTGTATTGTCATGTGATTTGAAAGATGTTATGTATGATATGTTATTCATGTTTTAAAATACGTACTAAGTAGCCTACTATCTAATTGTCTTATCTGTTGTAATAACTTCATAAAAACGTGGTGTTGCAAACATATATGCTGATCACTGTAAGAACTAATCTCACTTAAAATGTTGTGATTTCAGTTAAACATGTTTTATAATGCATTTTTAATTATGGCCTGTCTTGAATGCTCTTGAATTTTCATTTTGATGAAACAAGTAAACAATTTGTAACTGTTTTTTGGGTGTAATTAATCATTATGGAAAAGAATGAGTCAAAGATTTAAAAAAAATCGAAGTCATTCCAAAAGGTTGAGTCAGAGCAATCACATCATAATAATAATAATTGTTTTATTACAATGTTATCAGTAGAAACCTGCATTCCAAAACATATCAGTACAAGCTTTACACAGCATCATGGTGAACAATTTCCCTGAGAAGAAATTAAATTAGATCTATATAGAATTCAACGATGACCTCTGTTCACATGTGAACCTGCTTCAGTGTCTGCAGTATTTCCCATGTATAAATATCTTAAACATTGAAGAGGGAGATGCATAATGTTGCCTAAAAAAGGAGAAGTAGTTTTAGGTGAAGTCAACACATCATATGGTGAGAAACTGCAACACAAACATTGATGACAACGACATTTCTTGAACCTATAAAAGACTCAACGCAAAGGACAGTGAGCTAGTCGTCCATTAGTGGATCAGCTGCGACTGTTCAAGGTAAGCTCTCTTATCTGTTACACTTCATGTCTATAAACAACAGCTTTGCCTTCAAGAACATAAAGGACCACTTTAGTCCAAATGCCAAAATAGAGCTGTATATGTTTACTGTGACATCTATGAATGCTTAAATGAATAGTTTTGGCTTTAACTAAATTGTGTGTTTCCTTAAAATCAAGGACCGGTATTAATGTGAAGCAGATGGCATCAGGTGGAAGCTGGTGGAGTTTTGTTGGTTTGACAAAGGGGGAAATAAATGCAGTGGCAAAGCTCAGCAGAGGGCTTTCCTCTGTGTGTTTGCGTTGCAGCCTGGGCACAACCCATTTAAAAGTGGAAATTTCCTTTATTGTACTTGACAAAGTTATGATTTTGATTATTTGCAAAATAGTGAGACTCCAAAATCTTCTGTGGAGAAGGCCCTTAAATGGATGTATATAGGGAGTCGCTGTTTTAATGTTGAATGTGAAATTACCTGTCATGATAAATAAGCAAAATTTTACCAGAAGTTGCTACTTTTTAACTTTTTGCCAACTTACCCACTGTTAGATTCACACAAAAACCAGGAGAGACGATGGCAGCCATAGTAACCGGCCTCATCCCCATCCTGCGCACAGCGGCGAATGACACCGCCACGTACAAGTGCCGCTCCCTGTGGTTTGGCTTCCTCTGCATCCGCCTGGTTATCCTGTTCCTGGCTGAGCTGCCCTGGCTCAAGCTGGACACCGACTTCAGCTGCAACTCCACCAGGGACAGCATCTGCACCCGAGCCTGTTTCAATGAACACTTCCATAAGCCTGTGATGGTGGCCTGGAACTTCCTCTATGTTCTAGTTATCCTCTCTGTCCTTCTCATGGAGCTGTTCGCCTCCCACCTGCGCTCCCTGGCCCAGAAGAAGAGCTCCCAGATGAAGGTCGATGTGGAGTTGGAGGCCCGGGGGAACGGGGAGACTCCGGCTGGATTCGTAGACACCAAGGGCAAGATGGTCATCGATCTCCACAGAGACAAAGGCGTTGTGGGATTCTACCTGCTCAGCATTATTCTACGTATTGTGGTTGAAGTCTGGTTTGTGCATGTTCTGCTGTCCTGGAACCTGCCTACAGTAGACAAGGGTCCGTTCAAATGCAAGACGGAATTCTGCACAGACTTACAGGTTTGCCTTGTAAGGGCCGCCCCAGAGAAGCGCATGTCTATCTATGCTTTGGCTTCCATCTCAAGCATGGTTATTGTTTGTTCAGTCTTGTTTTGTATGTACTCCATTGCTCACTACCTTTGCAACTGTTAAATATTGGCACTTATATATAACCGGCCTTCAAGCATTTTCTTTCGCTACCATCTTCGTTAAATCACTTGAGGCTGATCTGATTTAGACTCTATGCATGGCATTTGAACAAAGCTTCAGTGTATCTTTTTTATTAATGTATCTTCTAAATAACTTACTCTGTTTGTTTATTCTGTTTGGTTCAGGTTAATTACAATTGAATAATCATAATCAGAAGTAAATTAACTACTGGCTTGGAAGTATATATATATATATATTTTTTTTTTTTTGCTGACACAGAAGGATCTGTGTCTCAGCTGTATGATGGTGTTTCTGAATCAGGGTTTTCTTGTGTGTTTTGGTCAGAGTAAAAACACAGAGTCAGCTACAGAGACAGTGTCAAATACACACCCATGTATACTGATATCCACAGCAGTTGTGACATGCAACACTGAAAGGAAGAATTTAAGCAAGTCTTCCTCTCAGAAATGAATTTCCTTACGATACAGATGAATCATTTTGTTTTTGCCAGTCAGTGGCGGTCACACTCGTATTTGTATTTGTCAAACATGACTTCAGTCGCTTCCAAAGAGGTAAAAGGTGATGACTGACGGTTGGCTAGGGTTTATGTTTCTGCTTCAGCGAGATGGACTTCCTGTTGCAGTGCTTCATGTTGTAGAGCAGCGCTGCACCCTTGTCTGTTAGAGACTGGTGGGAGGAGGGAGGAGGAGAACAAAGGAAGAATTATCAGGGGAGTAAGTAGAAAAAGATAAGGGACATAGTTGGACAAATGCTAGAGAGTACAAAAATGCAATACCCAGTAAGCAGTACATTTTAAACAACGATCACAGAAATTCAGTGAAATGTTTATTCCTGAAATGCTAATTGATAACATTTTATAAGGACAATGAATTAATTGTATTCAACCAATGCAGATTGCGAAGAGTAAATTAATGGATAGCTCCCACCACCACGCTTTAATTCACTTTAATGTAGTGCTACAATTGACAATGATTTTATGACATGATGTGCATTACCTGTGAGTCTGAAACGACTGATTTTCTCTGGAAAAAAATAAAAGAGCGCAGTGTTTTAAACTTCAGTGTGGTGATTATGATCAATGTGAGGTATTGAACATATTAAATGTAGCCTACATATGGTTTAAAAAGCTCACCCTTGTGAAGTTATGTATGTTGTTGTATATTGGCTCCATGGTTTTAACCCATTCTTGGTATGTCTTTTTGTCCTCTGCACTGCGATTATGCTCTCTGCAGCCAAAGACAGACACGTTACATACAGTATGCATTCACAGACACTGCAATTAGCAATTAGTGCATCGTGATCTAGTGCAACACACACTCATGCTCCTCATCAGTGCTTCCTGTTCTTGCTGACACATATTTGTATGTGTGCAAATACACACACACAGGACTGGCCCTCATTTTCTTCCATTGTCAGTCTCCCCCATTAATTGTCTCTCATTCTACATACTGCCCCCACACCCACTCATTCGGGTGTCAGTCACTCACATTGCTCTCTCGATCAGGTTCCTCTGCATCTCGCCTTCCCTCCTGGCGTCTAGGAAGCGACCTCTGATGGCCAGAGCGGCGCTGGCCTGCGACGAGTTGAGCTGGATGATGGCCAGAGACAGAGAGGAGAGGGCCACCGAGCTGAGAAGGAGCGTCACACATTTATCATCATGGTGCTATATCAACATGAACAACTTCATCCTTTTCATCATACTGCTGCACAGATATACACTGAGTGGCCTCTTTATTAGGCACTCTCCCCCGTTTACGCAAACAGCTCCTCCTCCAGACGGTGAATTACGTGACTGTGAAAAAGCATCTCAGAACATACAGCTCGTCGAACCTTGAAGCGAATGGGCTACAGCAGGAGAAGACCATGCCAGGTTTCACTCCTGTGATGTCAGCTAAGAACAAGATGAGGCTACAGTGGGCATGTGATCACCGAAACTGGATGACTGAAGGGTGGAAAAACATTGCCTGGTCTGACAAATCCCAGTTTCTGTTGCAACATGCTGATGGCAGAGTCAGAATTTGGTGTAAACAACATGAATCCATGGATCCATCCCGCCCGGTGTCAACTATACAGGTTGCTGATGGTGACGTAATGGTGTGGGGAATGTTTTCTTGGGAACACATTAGGGCCCTTAGTAACGACCGAGCATCGCTTGAACGCCACAGCATACCTAAACACTGTCGGTGTATCATAGCAGCAGGTGAAATAGCATGTTGTTTGATTCTTTTTTAATACATAAAACCTCCCTCTTGGCCCAACTGTATTAACGAAAGTGAGGTATTGTGATTTGGGGAACGTCATTATAAGCACCTGTCATCAGTCACATCTCGGTCTGCAGTCAACACTCTGAGCACCGTCCGTCCATCCCTCTGTCTGTACCTGATCTGCAGCTGGACAGACACACGGCTACCAGAGGTGGGCGCTGACACTGAAAAACACACAGAGAGAACACTGAGAAATGTGGAGCGAGATAGTTGCAGATAGTTATTTATCAAGGAGAGAGAGAGAGAGAGAGAGAGGAGAGGAGAGAGAGAGAGGAGAGAGAGAGAGAGAGAGTTGTGTGTGTGTGCG